>SHCU01002027.1:1988-13868 GCA_004307685.1 Ceratina australensis | reverse complement strand
GTCGAGTACGATGGGAAGATCGTGAGGAGGTGGTACGCGAATCCCGGGGTCGTGGTCAAGACTGTGAACGGTGACTCTTTTGTGAAAATCGTGCCGAAGCAGAGTATAACGAAGGTCAAAGTTGTCGGTTGAAGTTTAACTTAGATTTAAATGATCAACTAGAAGGAAGAGTACTCCGTGGGAACGGTGGATGATCGATGGGTAAAGCGGTCGTGGTAATTCATTGGGAAACATTCGATATTCGCGAGCTCGTCGGATGGTACGGTGGGCATGCGATGTATTCGTTGAACATCTGTCGGGAGGCACGAGGTTTCTCCGCTCGAAATGGGTCGCGCGGCGTACCAGTGAAATTACAAATCCCACGCGAGTAACTTTCAATCGATATCGGAATATAATAGAAGTAGGAACAGGCGGACCGATAAATAGCAACACGGTTAACGATTTAAACTCTGCGTTTCATTACTCTGACGATTAATACGCAGAGTTTATGGACTTTATCATTTGTACAAGTATAGATATAGAAATGTCGAATAATAAAACAATTAAACTGTTTATCGAAGTGAACGCGCCAAGTGAATCCCCTTTGAACGATACTTTTCAGAAAAGACCGATTAACGATAAAATACGACTCGGTAAATTATCTTTGATCTTATCGTTCGACAAATTAATTATAACACATCGCACAAGTGGTTGCAACGACGGATATCATCTACGATTCCGGAGTTAAACTTCACGGAATAATATAATTTAACTCGATTAACCGACGTATATCGATAACGAATTACCGCAGCGGATAACTAAGCCGGTTGGTCTCTTTGTCAGCTTAGCGACGAAAAGAGCGTTCGTACGAAACAAAAACGAAGGGGCGGGACGTCGTCAATCGCCGCGGATGCAATTAACAAAACGTACGTGGAATGAAAAGAGTGGTTGCTAAAGTTCTACCCTAACTCAGCGAAACGTGCACCCGTTAATGAGGCCACGTGCGCCTCGACATGGGTACTGTTCGCACTTGGTCGTTATACGTGTACTGGCTTTTGAAGATCACGCCGCATTTATTATCCATAAAGTTCCAGTTTGAAATAAAGAGCAGGTACGAAGAACAGGACGCACCGCGTTACACATTGAATTCCTATCTTTACCGATAGTACGTTCCGCGATGCACGCGTTACCGTTAACGCGTGAAATCCGTTGACTCATCTGGTTATTCGACGGAGCAACTGAATCGGACACAACGGTAATCAGAATTGATAGTTTTAACGTGGCTCTCTATCAGATGCCAACGAAGCTGCCCGCAATGCGGATGAAACGACGTCTCGATAACAGCGAATGCATAAGTTGCGTCCATTCATGGAAGTCTGTTTAATCTCAACGAAGAAATGTCAGGGCCACGGTTCGATTTCCTTTATCTCCCGGAAAAAAAAACCCTTCTCTCGCCTCGGGATTTTCTGTGAAATTAGAACGGAAAAAAGAGCATGAGAATTCGCGAGTATCGCATTTTAGATTCACGTTTAACCCGGAACCACGAACGCGAGCCGATGCATTCTAAAGAAGAGGAAAAGCAACGGAGTTTCAGTTTGTAAGCTCGGAGCAACCGAGTGGAAATGCGCGTTTTGCACGGACCTATGCCCGTCTCCTCCACGAGCGGCGTCGTCGCTTTTGCTCCCGTCTACAACCCACCGGGACACATTTTCCCCGCGGCCAGAATTTAATAAGAATGGATAAGAGTGACGCGACCGAGAGTATCGCGGAGGGGAAGCCTTTTATGCAATTTCGTGCCGCGACCCGCGCGAAGACGAAACCAAATAGGGCAGCTATCGCGTTCAACGCGAAAACGGGCCAGCCCTGTTGCGTGATCTCTTTCCCCGTAATAATCGTTAATCATCTGCCTGTATCTCCCCGCACGAATGCCTCTCGTACGAATGATACACTTTCTTAGTTTCTAAAAAATGCATAAAAACGATTTCGACGTTCCTTTACGAAATTAGCGTTACGTAAAATTTGCATCGGCTCGCGTGAAAGTACCGATCCGACGGGCAAAATCGAATTCCTTGCCCGCGTGAATCACCGCGCTTCTAATTTCGACTATGATAGGGTGGCTGCCTTCGAGGCTGTCGTGGCACGATGATAATTTCGATGACACGACGTACGCGAAGACACGGACATGTCATACGACGTTGCGAGTCGATTTATAAATAGCGGGACAGGATATCACGGGGCTCTATTTTTCTCTACCCATGAGAATTTGATTCGGATTTTACCCGGTGCTTGGATCGAATCCAACTCACGGCTGTTTCGGATTTCAACCGGAGAATATTTCCGGCTTAACTACGATGGCAAAAGGTTGAAGTTTCTGGGAATTCCAGCTGCTTTCGTGCCGGGGTGTAGTTACCGTAGCGTCGGTGGTTACGGGCAGCATTCGTTTCGGTATCATTCGGTAACGACATGCCGATAATTCCTTCGAATCGCGATCCTCTCGAAACTTTCTATTCGAATTTCTCGCAACCGACGTTAACACTCGCAGCGGAGATAATAAAAAATGCGCGATTGCATCAAGGCTGTGCTGTCGAATTTCGCGCGAAAGTGGGACCGATCTCTCGAAGCCGGCGAGGAGGAAACAAAACGACCGATGAGTCAACGATCCTCGCGATGATGCGAGCGTATAATTGCATCACATGCAGAGGAAAGCGCGACGACGAAGACCTAGCCAAAAAAGGCAACTGCTGCGCGGATCGCCTCGTGTCCTAAAAACAAACAATCATAGAAATTGATAAGGAAGTCGGTGATTCGAATTTCCGTGATAACTACGTTTAACGGTATATTATGAATGTACGTATCCGAATACGTATCCACTTGGATGTAACGATTAAAAGGACTGGCCGCGTAGCTCGGCGCGTCGCGTTCTTTGCGTGCCGGTTGCACCGTGCAAATATTATGGCGAGGTCGCAGATGGCCCGTCAGAAAAGGAGTAAAAATTCCGTGCCGCGTCAAAGGTGAACGGTTTCACGCCAGAAATAACCAGTCAGCTTATTTTTATGATTCGCGTCGAAGAGAGTTTACATCCCTGTTTCATAAAACCACGTGTACAGATAAATGTTAAACGCTCAGGTAATATTTTATACGTAGCGTTCGCGATCAGTGAAATGGTACACGATCTTGAGAAGAATAAATTAAGAGACGGTTTTATGAATATCAGATGGGGGTCCATTTCGATGATAAACAGCTCTGGCTTGTCGGTCACGTACTCGAGCGACCCTTTTTGCAGCTGTTAGATTAATTAGACCGGGCAAACATTTTGCCCGACGACCA
Source organism: Ceratina australensis (assembly GCA_004307685.1). Classification (NCBI taxonomy): domain Eukaryota; kingdom Metazoa; phylum Arthropoda; class Insecta; order Hymenoptera; family Apidae; genus Ceratina; species Ceratina australensis. The sequence goes on along the minus strand of SHCU01002027.1, from coordinate 10,562 downwards.
CCACGGTCCCTTTCTCAATCCCAACCGTAGTTTGTCATCGCGCCTTCCACACCCAAAGTCGCTTCTAGCAACCTGACCTACGACGCGGAATGTCTATTCTTAGGCGGCTTAAACTTCATCCGTAAACGAAAACGGAGATTCGTGAATCATGTCGCGATTGTTGTGGATCGATCGACACCTGGTAATTATTGGCGAGCCGTGCACGTGCCGCTCTTCCTTTCTTTCGCACGCTGCCCGATTGCCAACGAGCAGACAGTTACCGAGACTGTAGTAGTAGTTATCAACTGGAATCAGATGAAAGCAGTGAGAATCAGAGTTTTTAAGTTTCGATACCTACTCTGTTTTTAAGGGATCGAGGGATTTCGTTCCTCTTGCGAAAACTGTTTGAGATCATGTTTGATATTTCTGTTCCACGCGTTCGATGACTCAATGACGGGCACATGGTGGGGTGCCCCCCAGTGAAACGATCTTTGTGGGGTTCGCACGGAAGGCCACGTGTGCGTTCCGAGTCAGATAAATCTACTCGCGTTAACTCTGTCCGTTTTCATCGTATTTACACGCCATGGGTCAATGTAACCCGGGCTGCGATACAGAGCTCTCGATGCCGGCCAGAAATAATAAATCTACGCGGACCCCTTCGAATGTAAATCATTTCCAATTCGATTATCCCGTATCGGCGTTGGAGCGGATTCGATCCTGTTGTTTGTAATTACGCTGCATTTCCATAAACACATTCGTTTTCACGTTTATTACAAATGTATCAACTTTCAAACGAATCGATCAACATTTTCATACAGGCAATCTGCCTCCAGGATCTTCTCGAGGTACCAACGGCTTTAAACGTTTCAAGCCAATATAGATCACGTGTTCTTTTGCGAGGTGGATAAAAGTGGAGTGCATACTCCTGGCCCCGAGAAAAAGCGAGACGCTCTAATTGGAGCGCGTGAGGACGCTCTCTGCGCCCAAAGGGTCGGATGATATTAATAGCTAAACGCAAATAATGCCGCGTATCGTGACTACACAATTAAATTACCGTAACCAATTTATTAATCAAACCAAATGAAAATTCTCTTCGTACGAGCCACCTTTCGCCCTCAGATACAATCGTGTCTCTTCCATAGGAACAGGGAACTTCGTTAAGAGAAACGATGTGATCGAGCCACGATAAAAATATTCAGAGGTGAAAAGAGGAGGGAGGCGAGGTCTTCCGAATTCGAACAACCCTTAAAGTTATTTGCGGACCGCGTTTAAAGCGTCGTTAAAGAAACGTCATCGTGTCTGATCGTGACACGACACCGACTTAATGTCACGCGCGACCGACTTTGCCAGGCTGATACAATTAGCCAAGTGAAGCCTAGAAACGCGGGACTGTTTAGTCTCGTCTGCTTTCTCACAATAAACATAATTTGATATAAAAGAAAGGATGCTAGCCAGTCACTCTCGAGCGTATTTAGTGTGTACGTACACTGTTGAAGGTGGATCTCGTTTCACGAGCATGAAATCGAAAGCGACGGTAAGATTCGAGCGGGGAGCGATGCGAGACGGAGCGAGAGTAACAGCAGCAGCAGCCCAGCGGTCAGGTCAGACCTCGTGGAATGATTTGAACCGGACGGTAAATATATCCGCGAGCCGGATGCCTAATCCGAGGCAGGCCTCTCGGAAGGGAGAAACTACCGTCTCGTCAAACGAAGAAACGCGGGTCTGCATTCTGCAGAGGCCGTTTACCGCCGACATCTCTCACGCGCGCATCCGTCACCCACGTGACAAATCGAAATAGACGACTCGCGATTAAACGGCTTTACGGTGTACGTATGACCATAGGTTCCCCTATAAAATAGAAGTATGTAAGAGAACGGAAAATCCAGAGGGAAAGAACACGAAGGTCATGGGTTACCAATGTCATAAATCAGGCCCTTTCCCTGGGACGGGTTGTTTTTTCAGAACTTTTCTTCCGATGGGGCTGGTTGTTCCAGTAATTCCAGCTGTTTCTCTTGTAAGAAGAATTTCTATTGTTAAACATTTACCAACGAATCGAATGAAAATAATTAATTCGTTGGATCGGAGCTTGTTAAGGTAGAATACATTCCGATCCTGTTCCCGATTCCCCGAGATCCCATCGTTACCATGTAACTAGCTACGATCACCAGCGAGAAAACATCGTTCGAAAACCGGCTAACAATATGCAATTACCTGTCTACTTAACGGGGAACAAAGAGAACCATGTAGGAACATTCTGTTGAAATGTGTATCCGGTACTCTCGCGACTTTCTTCGATTACGCGTGGCCAAAAAGGACGGATCGTAGTCGCGAATGTAATTACAGATTTCCCACAAGGGTTTCCCCGATCCCGTGGTCCGAGGCATATTTAAACGCATCTCGTTTAAACGTTCGCACAGCTTACAAGCAAGCAAGACCGCAACATATTTACCTATCGCGTACCCACGTTTAATGTTATTTCGTACGCTTTCACCGGAGCGACGCGACGATGGGAACAAGAACAGTACAGGCGGAAAGTATTTTGCATAATGCATGAGCACAGAGGGGAGAGAGATCTCGGTGTTCGACGATCAAGATCACTCGCGGGCTCCTGTCTAATAACAATTTCCTTCGCGAAAGGTACAGCGAACTGTTAACGCTCGCGTTGTTCAAAAAACGATGCATTGCATGCAACCAATATTTGACGAACTGATTTATGATTTTATTGGCTACGTGTTAGATCAATATAACGTTTACGTTAACTTTATACTTTCTATCAAGAAATTGTATTATTATTGAATTAGAAATGTCACGTAAGAAAGTACCTGGTGTTCTAAAGGCTACCTGGACCTCTACAAGGAAAAACCAGACCCCAAGCCTGCACATTGTTTATGACTCAGGCCTCGAGAATAAACAGTTACCTACTTATCAACTCAATAGCTTCGAGTTGTAAACAGGATGTGTTATTTTAAAGAAAATCCCTTTTTACTATTCATGGATAAATAGCCTTGCTCCTCTTGACTGCTGATTCATTATACGTTATTACTAAGACGACTACAAAGAAAGAAAATACCCTCAGGTCACTTACTGTTAGTCCTGGAACTCCCCTTTCACTAGCATGACCTCTGGTACCGATTTTTATGATGCTTCGTCAAAATGTATTTTTCTCCCGGCCTATTTCAACAGGACATGACTGTTCCTGTTACCTCCCTTACAATGAAAAGCTGTACCGCTTAATAAAATTTCTAGAGTTTCAACTGAAAAACTGTTTTACGTTATTCTAAACCTGGATAACAATGCACGTACATGCGCCATACGTTTGATTATAGAACGATGTAATGCACGCATAACTTTCATAAGGATTGCATAATAATCATCCTTACGCCCTGCTCACGAAAGGCTCCGATATTTACGTAATGTATCTGCTATTAAGAAAGAGAAAGATTAAAACGAAAATGCGTTGTAACGTTCAAATGAACAGCCGGCCTACATCGAGTTGTTTCGGGGGAGAACTCTATCGCTGATGATTACACAAAGCTTATCTACCCCTTCCGTGAACCGGCCCATCCTACTGTGTAAACTTAACGAATAACTCCAACCACGAGTATCACGAAACTACATCCGCGTTCATACTTGCGTGTTTCTTTTTACCGAAACGTTTGGTAAAAATTATACGCATCGCGCATTCTAAATTATGTGATGCGAGTCTATGCAGGTACGCACGCACGTAACTCGAGCGAGCTGACCCGGAGTAACTGAGTCTCAGGGTTAAAAGGGATATACTCGAAGAGGCGACGAGCATTAGTGCTCCTCGTAGCACGTGGAGGAGCGGATGCGGGATAATTGGCGAATCGATAGTTCCTCGAACATCGGGAATAATCGTCGAAAGAACCCTTAGCGAGCGAAACACAAAAGGAACCCTCAACGTTCCATGGATTGATACGCGCGACTCGAAAACAATTCGAGAGCCGCGATATTATTTGCTACGAACAGCGGGTATTGTGTACCAGGGTACGAGGGATAAAAAACGGTCTCGGTCCCGATCCGTTACGTTTATGTAAGAGCGGGAATGACATCTGTTCGTACACAGCTTCCAAGAGGTCTGCGCAACGCTCGTAAACGAATATTTTGAGAATCGAGAAACAACCAGAGTTGGATATCGTACATCCCGAATGTTCGCTGTCAAGTTCTCTGATCAATTCGAATTTTTAGTATTAATCTCCAGCAATCTATCAACCGTAAAGAAAATAGTGTTAAGTTTGATAGTACAGTTTTTATCGATACGTATAAGTATTAGTGCACTTATATGACGAATCACCGCGTGCGAGATAATCGGGATCGTGACAATTACTTCTCCCCGTAGTTTGTTTCACTCAGGAAAGATAGGATCTGTCCACAAAGGGTGGGACTGATACCGCTGTTTTTATGCGCCGTTCCATTCAAATGGTCCGGGAAGAAACATTCTCTAACGAGGCCCGTTGCTCGGTTAAAGCTTAAACAGAGGGAGGATCGGGCGGATTCGAGTGAAACGGATTCCGTGTATTGTGCATCCCCTTGAACGGAACGGAGCGGAAACGAAATCGATAACCTATACAAGAAGGGCACTGGCTCTGTCTCTCTTACCTCGGGTAGATGAAACGTTAGATCCTTGGGAGATGAGACGAACCGCTGCGATGTCCCTTCGGATGGTTCCTCGTCGGTCCCGATACGCAGCACATTTATTTATGAATCGACGCGTTGAATCGGTCGCCGGTTTATCTCCTATCGCGATTATCCCGTGAATCGAGGCGAACAATTTTCGGAGAACACGACACGCGAATTCGTACTTTCTTCGTTAAAATTCGTGATACAACTTTACGTTGGGAACTACAGCATCTTCCCTGTTCGTACTCGGCACTCGGTCTACCTCCACGCAACTAATCGCACCGCTTCGCGAACATTTTCGCACAGACTGCCAACTGCAACCACTGCACTGCTCTCTTCGTTTCGTACGCATGGACCTGAAGCACGGAGCGTTATGGGTAGGGGAGGAAACCGGCAGCAAAATACGTAAGGGGAGTGAAAGCTATCGGCGCAAGCGCGAGCTTACTAGCAGCGCCATCTGTATCGTCCCGCGGTTATTTTCAATTTGTCGATAGCGATACACGATAACAGTATCGACGGCCGTTTCAAGTTCTATTCTTTTGCAATTAATTAAATCGCAGCAGTAACGAAATATGTTTCAAATAAAAGTCGTAGGTATAATATCTTTGAGATCTGTAAGAAGTGTTATGTACAATTATGCATTTTTATGCGATCGGGAGTCTGCTCAAACGGCATTCATTGTTGAACATCGTGTTCATTGCGCACGCGCGGCTGGGTGGTAAAGACCGTGACACTCGGTAACCTGTATATAGAAAATAATTCTTAAGCTTTTGAATATTTGGGTAAATAAATAACTGAAGGAAGAGATGTATTCTGAGAATAGAACTCCTTTATAACAATGACTGTACCGCCGACTTTCGGTCTCAGTGACATTATTCATCTGAACGTTGGGGGAACAAGGTACAGAAACAATCATTCGAATTACTCCTTATAATTACGTATAATTATCAATTGCTTAGGTTTTCAACGTCGAAGCAAACGCTAACATGGGTACCTGACTCTTTCTTCACTGCATTGCTGAGCAACAGGATTGCCAGCCACAGAGATGAAGTCGGCGCGTTGTTCATAGATAGAGATCCAAAGTTATTTTCTATCATATTGAACTACCTACGGACGAAGGATATTGATTTGAAAATCGTGGACCTCCGTACGCTGAGACACGAAGCGGAGTACTATGGTATTACCCCATTAGTTAAGAGATTGATGCTGTGCGAAGATTTGACTCAGTCTTCGTGCGGCGACGTATTGTTTTATGGTTATTTACCACCACCGAGTAAGTTACTCCTATCTTGCATAATGAGAAATAAAAGAAGCGAGTTATTTATTTTGTGCTTGTTATATTTGACAAGGTATACCGTTGCAAGAACCTACTACTGTCGCCGCGAACGTAGGAGATGTTTCTGTTCATGGCAGAATCTTATCCAATAGTAATAATTCCAGGACAGATTTACCCTCTACTTCTCAGAGTACAGCTTCTGGGAGCTCGAGTAGTCAAAATAATAATGGTACTACGAGAATAATATAATTAATCAATGAATTTTGACACGTATTCAATGGACACTGGTTTCAGGGCAACAAAATCCTAAAAGCATACTTGGTAGCCATGTGAGAAACTCTTCGTTGGATTATAGAATCCAACAAAAAGGATTACCACATTCGCGTACATCATCTTTAGATTTAAGACACGTTAGAAACAATTCAGCGGACTTAAACAAGTTGTACAAAAATGATATAAGTTTAGTGTTTGGCCCTCAGCAAGGTAAACGAATAGAATGTAATGTTACAAGTTCTGATTGATGATTAACAAACATTTTGTTTATGCAGTTTCATCGTGGGTCGATCCGTTAAGGGTTCAAATCATAAAGGCGCATCACAATTGGATCGTGATTGCTTATGCGCATTTCATAACTTGCTATCGGCTTAAAGACTCCTCCGGCTGGCAACATGCATTTACTAGTCCTCACATAGAATCAGTGATCGAAAGGGTGGCAATAGCGTCCAAACTAAGTACCAGTGGCGATGTTAAAATGGTAGCTATTTCGTATGGGAATCAAGTTCGATTATGGGGTATTTCAGCAAATGGAATGAAAGCTAACATCGGGACGTTTAATTTAAACGTTCGTGTGGAATATTTGTTTTTTATTGGTAGCCAATTAGTCGCTTTGTCTCCTACTGACAAAATCGGCGTTTGGCATGCAATGACACATCATTGGCAAATACAAGATGTAGTACCAATTTTATCATTTGACACAGCCGGTTCGTTCCTCCTACTAGGATGCAACAATGGATCGATTTATTACATTGGTAATGAGCATTGATGAGTTCGAATTAACAGTTTCATTCTTCCGAATTGCTATGATAAAACTTTGATTTGCATTTTGATAAAATTTTCAGATATGGAAAAGTTTCCTTTAAGAATGAAAGACAACGACTTACTTGTAACCGAGTTGTATCGTGATCCGAACTATGATCCTATCACAGCCATATCCGTATATTTAACACCGAAAACGTGTAAGTTATCCCATTTATTATTACCTATAAATATTTTACTGTGAATGATTAAACACAAGACTTTAAGGCAACTGGTTTCATGGCCAGCATTGTCTTCGACGATAAATATTACAGTATATCTCTGTATTACAGTATAGCAGAAATATCTTTTCAAGTGACGTGCGAATAAATGGATTAATGTTTAAATATTAAATCCGCTTGTATTCAGGAATGTAATAACAAACGTCACATTCCTTTCTTATTTATTACGTTACTTTATTTTATTCTATTTTATTCTTTTTTAGGTAATCAATATGCAATTTCGTTTCGCTAACGTACTAACAATATAATTCCGATTATAAATTTTGTTTCTTTTTAATGAAGAGTACAGTTCTCTTTTAATAGATTTATACGTATGTAAACCAATAAGAGTCACGGTTCTCGAATGTTAAACGTTTCATTTTCTCACCGTCAAGTCGAATAATGTCTTTGAGTATTAATGAGAGTTTATTATTACATTCTTTGCTTCATGATTTCGTACAACTGGATAAATAGCACAAGGCAAGTATGGGTCGATACGACAATGTTCTACAATATTTTCACAATCAAAGTCACGTTCGAAATGACATGTCCTTCCTGCATTTTGCATTAAACATAACGCATTACTATGAATACTGATTACCGCAACCTTCCTCTCCAGGTGTAGCGTGTCATTCTCCAGTGATTCAGTAGACCATATTCATATGTATGTATATACATTGCTTTCGGCAACACTTCGTGTTAAAAACTCTTCGTAGATTTTACACGTGCCGAAGGATCTTTTAGTTATTTTACTCAACAAACAAAAGTGACGCTTCAGTGATCTACCTGAACACTGAACTGTACTTATAACAATTATTTTTTCACTGAATATACACAACAACCCCGCTATCCTTATGTATCCAGTTGTACCGATTATAATACTTTGATTTTTTCTTTATTTTTGTCACTTAAACGATATAGCGACGTGTTTTATGGCAAACATCTGGGAGGGGAAGGGAAGGGACTAAGCGACACGTACCTCTGCTTGCATAGTTAAATACCTCCAAATGCATATATGAACTTTATTTTCTTCGTTAAAAATGTTGTCAATAGTTTCGTACTTAGCACTTTGTACAACACGTTTACAACTTATCAATGTACATACAGTACATGAATAATGTATGCTACGATAGTGTGAATACATTTTGGATATCGCTTTATAAATATTTGTTCTCTGTTGCAACGTTAAAACGCATGTAATGTCTATACAGGTCATTTATTAACAGAACGTATTAACAAGAAGTATACACGTACATAAGAGATCTCTCCTGTTATCACAGTCTTCAATATACATATGTATGTCCGAATCTTAATATCACATGCCATTTACACTTTACATTAAAAAATGTAGTCACATTGACAGATTCGTTTTGCATCGAGGCG
>SHCU01002023.1:2774-13927 GCA_004307685.1 Ceratina australensis | reverse complement strand
GTTGAGATGAGATGTTGATCGTTGTCTATCGTAGTTCTTATTGTTGGAGATCTGAAGTGGATCAATCGTTTAAGAGCGAGGTTTGTTCCGATCTCTTTCTCTCTTGATCGAAGAACCGCGGTTTTATTGTGTGAACAGCACTTTCAAACAAAAGAGTCCATTGCTTCGTAGCCAGCTAGATACGACACGTGTTCGTAATCAATGTCGGGCATCTCTAGTACCGGTTTTACGAGAGCCACTGCTTTAGCCAGCACATTATGCCTCTTACGTAAATTTTATAGGCTTTGTTTTCGAGCACGTCCCACTGCGAGGCTACGAGTCGAATATCTTACGTATGAAACTTCTCGTCGTCATTTATCGGAGGATGCGGCAACGAAAGAGAGGTCCCCTATTCGCCCTGGATCTTCTTTTATTCATATACATTGGAATAGCATCTTTGTATTCCAAAGCGTTCTGCACATCAAAACGATTCACCACCCAAAATGTTTATATAAATATAATATTCTTCGTTTAACTTTTACTATTTATAAATTTAACTGTGGTCAAATTTTTTAATGCTAGCTGGTGCGAGGGAATCTTCTATAGCTTAATTGTAATGACATTCAATAGGAAGCACGTATTTACATTACTCGCATTGCTTGCTCATCAAGGTAAAATTTATTAAAAATTTTTGCTCGTCTTAGAAATTCGATCAATTCAGGGTTTTACTGTGATGTAATACAACTTCACATCCCGTTGATATCCTCTGCTTTTACATTCTCAACCGGAATAGGGGAGCGTCCCTTTTCCTGTTTCGTAAAACTCCTTAAGAGTAAAGAACGTCCATCTTGTTAAAACGCACTAAAGAGAATTCACCCTTCGAGGTAGGATCTAACGTTACGTGAATTTAGATCAATTCAAGCACAGAAATAGATCTCGACCAGAGAAAGTAACCCACGGAGGAAACAAAATATGATCATCTCCCGAGCAGCGGTGCTCTGTCTACGTCCTTGGCACTGCTTAGATTTAATCCCTCGAACCTTTCTCTTGCATTCGCCTTCTCTGTCCGCTTCTAAGAAGCCCCAACCGTCGAGGATTTATTCCCGAGCGGTAGATTGCCGGGGCGGGTGAAAGTGTGATTTACCACGTTGGAAAAGATTTTTCGATACCCCTGAGATCGCACGATTCCCTTTGCGTGCGTCACGCTTTTAATTGCGTGCGATTCCGGTACAACACCTTTCTCGATGGATATACGCGTTCTGAAAAAAAATACACATGAAAAAAAAGAAAGAAAATGAACGCCGGCTTGTATCGTTAATTGACGAGCCATTCGTTATTTCGGTGAAAACTGGGGCAGTTATGTATGTGCATACATATCGCGTGTTGCAGCAGGAACAGGCAATTAAAACGCGGTACAACGGCATGCATTAAGGAACTTTGCGCGGCACTAAATTAAGCATGTCGTCTGGGTGCATACACTCGCGACACCGATAAGACAAGCCTCTTTGTTTTCCTATTTAGTCGCGCTTTTTCTTTTTCCGCTTTAACCACGGCTTCATCATTCCCCTCGCGCGACGCGCACAAAAGCAGGACCGCGTAAATCTTGTTTATCCAGGTTGATGCCGAAGAAAGAGTCTCGCATATGAAAGCGTATGGAATAACGAGACCGCGCGCTAACCCTCTCTCTATTTTTCTTTGCAGCCGAGAGCAAATGGGAGGAATTGCATCCTGGGGGAGAGAGGCCGCCAGCGCTACAGGAGCACAGCGCGGTAGCTTACAAGGATTGCCTTTACGTTTTCGGCGGCGAACTTGGGTTTTCCGCAGGCACGGAAACACCGCTCTGGGTTTACAATGTCAAGGTAACGTGTCGCCCTTGGGCGAATCGGATTCCTTTCTGGCCGGTTGCAGTATTTGCAAACGCTATAGTCACTGTGCATTCAAAAATACTTGACCTGCCGGAATCAAGTGCCTTTTCATTTTTATTTTTAGTTTTATCGAAGAAATCAAGGAAAAATATTTACAGTCGTTATTCTCTGTTGTTTTAATCGTTTACAAACCTTGTGTAAATTGTGTACTGTTTGCAATGGCGTATTTGCAAAAGCTATAGGCACTAGGCATTGAAAAATATTTGACCTGAGTTAAAAATACTTGAAAAGGCTTCTGTTCTATTATTCTTAGTTTTATGGAGAAATAAAGGGAAAATATGTACAGTTCTTATTTAGTGTACGTCTGTTGATTTAATCGCTGAGGTACTTCTACAAATTTTGTACAAACGATCTGAAACTATCCTGTTTGTAATGGCACATTTGCACAAGCTATGGATACACATTCAAATATATTTGACATGATGAAGTAAAAAATATTTGAAAGGACTTTTTTGTTCTTTTATTTCTGGTTTCATTGAAGAAATTAAGGGAAAACATGTACAGCTGTTTACACAAGCTTCGTATAAACGATCAGAATCTGTTCTGTATTCTGTTTGCAACGATTAAATTTGTTAGTAAGATTTAGTTTCATTGAAATTCAGGCGATTCGATTTGTCGAGGCCGCGACGGCCTCGAGGCATTCGGACCCTTCGCGTTCCAGGCATCACGGCGAGGGTCTCGACGCCCTCTCGCTGCTCGGTAAACCAGAGGGCAGCGTCGATCTTGATTGACAATATCTTGCTTCGATGCTTTTCGTTTAGACCGCGTCGAATTCGATCGAATATGCAGACGAAACGTAAGAGCAATCTCCTCGTTAGCTAATCTCGGAGCCACGGTTATTATCCTCCCCGAGGAGAGCTCGCCACTCGACCGAGTACAATGACGGTACGTAATTGTTCCGTTGCGGTTGTCTCACGGTTGTCCTGCGACATCGCGTGTCACTGGTTGCCGAACCCACCTCTTCCCTGTCTGAAATGTTCTCGTGTAAAACTGGTTGTACCCGATGACGTTCCTATTGATTTAGCGGTTTCCCGAGGGTGCGATTCTTTCGTCCCTCTCTTCTCCTTCATCGGCGACCCCTGTTCGCTCCCCTGCAGGACGAGTAAGATCATTAAGAGTTTCCTTTGGAAGATGTGACACCCGGCTACACTAGATCGTTATCAAGGAGCACGAGGGTCGACGCGAAACAGACCGAACCACTTCCCGAAAAGACATTGTCCCCTAAATTACGAAAGTCAACTCGTATCCGAGGTTTGACATGATACACCGCTGCGGCCACCGCGACGTACTTACTTCTCGCGTCGTCATTTATCCGATGATTAAAACCCGGTGATACGTGATTTGTCACTGTCACTGGCGTTGCGCTCGTGACAGTTTTCGAACGACTATCGAGCCCATCGATCCATCTGGCGCGGATACTCAGGAGAGGAAAGCTGCGGTGAAATAATCGATGCGACTGCATTCAATATTCACCGCCGTTCGCTGATCCTTCGGAACCCTCTTCTTGTCTGTAGTAATTTTTAGCAACAGTTCGCGTCAACGGTTCTTCCTCGAAATTGAATGCTGCCAGGGCCCCTTCCTTCTGCCCTCGGCTTGTACTATTAAAAATTAATAACATCGGGGTATGTAAGGAACGTAATGGCGTGTTAGCAGTTTCGCAATTCTTCGCCAATAGGTACAGTGAGACGAAATATGAATCAAGAAATTGATATTATTCAAATTAGATAATTCTACAAAAATGAACAGTGTTTTTCCCGTTACTTTTATTCTCCTTTGAATCTCGAGCTTCTTTTCCGAACTTGTTGCCATGGTTATTTCACTTCCATTTTTTTTAACTCATTGGACCGTACCATGTGTCGGGGGATTCCCCGTCGCTTGTCTCTTCTGAATGTATTATTGAAATCCGCGTTACGAATAAGGCTGGCGGACACGATTGGTTAAGCCGGAGGGGTTGTTTCGTGGTATGTCCTCTTTCTTCCATCTACCCTTCGTTAAAATTCTCTCGCGTGCACAGAATATCGGGGCAATACGCTAGAGACATTCTATTCCCTTGAATATGTTCTATACTCGGCTGAAGCCGCGCAGCTCGATTTAATCGAAAACCGCGAAGACGCTTACCGCGGTGCACGCGGGCCCGCGGCTCTTCAATGTTTCAAAAACGCCGCGTCACCGGAGGATAACTGTTTTCTCGCTAATTTTACAGCGTTTTAACGTTGATGGCGAATTTAGCCAGTAGCACCCCCTTTGCGACTCCCTCGTGTCGTAATGCCCGGGGTAGACGCAAGTGGCTGTACAGACCTATCAACTTTAGGCACGTACTTCAAGTTACGTAATTACTTTCAGCACCCCTGCTATATAGCTTATATACCTTCCTTCCATCGTCTCTCCTTTGCATGTACGATCGCGGACCCTTTTCTCTGAGCCAATGCATTTTCTCTTTTCCGCTTAACGGTATCAGGCTGGTCCGCCGGATGCGAAAGGCGGGCGACACCCCGATTGCCACTATACATCAAAAGCCGCTCCATTTTAGGCGATTGTGCAATTAATTATGCCCGGAGTGCAATACTTTCGCCACATCATGATACGATTATATTGGGTTGGCAAGAAAGTAATTTCGGACTTTTACTATGAAATAAGATTCAACTTTTCGTTGTGATTTTCGATTGTTGGAATCTCTTGCACTGTTATACGACGATTCGATTATGGCTCTCATTTTGTCATCATTAACGTCAGAAGATCATCAGAAGATTGACCATCTTTAAGTGAAAAATCATCAGCATGAAATTTTTTAAACAAATTCTGACAAGTGCGTTTTGTTAAGCAATCGTCACCGTAAACTTCATATATCTCTGTTCGTTTCATCCCTGCTATGATAAATATAAAGCAGGTATTAGAACCCTGCAGCCTCGTCAAGCGTTATACCTGTCCTACATATCGTTCCTCTAGCATCTTTTCAAGGTAAATGATTAATAATAGATCGGAGCATGTTCTCATAACAAGCTTGTATTTTTATGCACCTCGTATTGGCTTCGGAATTGTTTAATTAATTTGAAAATCCTCTTCAAAGGACGCTAGGAAAATTCCCGCGAATTAAACTCGAATGAAGTACAGAATACGAAGCAGCAGGTTGGAATTACTCTGCGCCTTTGTTGCACGCGATCCCAATCATACCCGGCGTTCAGTAACATCTAATCTAGTCGAAATTAGACAATTGTTACCGCGGAAGATTAATGCTACGTAGACACGGGATTATGAGATACGCTCGTCTCTATTAATCGATGTCTTTTATTCGTAGACCAATAGGTGGAGAAAAATAAGGGCGCAACGTGGCTGCGCGGTTCCCAGAGGTAGAAGAGGTCACACCGCGTTAGTTCATCGTGGCCAGATGCTCGTTTACGGTGGATATCAAGATTTACGTGGAAGCTCCCCGGAATTATGGGCATTCCATTTCGGTAAACTTCGCTAAATATTCATACTTTATTTTACAGCTCGTTTACGAGACCGCATATTATTATAATAAAGTGAATTTATGCAAGATCCACTACATTCATCCTTTGCGCTCGAGAAGTAACCAATTATTTTATAAATAATAATTGCTTTATTATTAGCAGAATTCCTCGAGTACCAAGGATTAACATATTGAAATCGCATAAAAAATCAGTTCTTTGAAGAATAGACTTGGAATAATTTTTACGTTGGAAACAAACATTTACGTTTAGAAACAGAATCTTGGCATCTTCTTTCGTCGAGTGAAAGCGGGCCAGCGGCAAGGCACAAACATTCGGCGGTTCTACACGGCGATGCTATGTATATTTATGGAGGAATGACCGATCTACAAGAGAGAAGCGACTGTTGGCGATGGGACGTGAATTCTGCCTCGTGGTGTCCCCTGAAAAATAAGCCCGGACCAGGGCCACTCCACGGTCACGCAGCCTGCAGGCTGCCCAGCTGCATGCTGATCTTCGGCGGGGAAAGCGGTGGTTTAGCTACGAACGAACTCTGGAGGTTTCATTTCGGTAAACATTTAAATCATTAAAATCAAGAGAGGTATCCGTGCGAATTGACATTCGAATGAAATTTGATTGAAGGCACGGAAATGTGGGAGAAATTATCAGTGTCGGGTCCCAAGCCACAGCCGAGAGCGGAAAGCGTCGCTTTAGCGGTTTCCGAACTGTTAATTCGTGGGACCAATATCGATAATCCGAAACCAAAGCCGAGGAATCAGAGGACGAGGCTGTGTAACAGCAGGATATCGCCCAACGAAGCGCCGACTAGGCCGAGCTTCCTTAGAGAAATTTCGAAACTGTCGCAAATTAATTTGTCACGATTAAGTCACCCGACGAAGTGCAGCTATTCCGTCTTAAGTGGTCAAGATGATAACGAAGAAAGCCCACAAGAGGTATGCGTTTCACTGCTAAGCTAGATTTTTATTATATCCACTCACTGAATCCAAATGAAACTGAAATTCTAGGAAAATGTAATAATAAAAATACATAAAAAATGATTGAAATATAATAAATCTTGTAAGGAAAATGACCGAATCTGCAATTATAAAAAATATTTATTATGTTCCCAAAAAATAATATGGATTAATAAGAATAATCTTTTTCATATATTTTTAATAACATACTATGCACACTTGTTTAGTTTTGCTTCTGCACAAGAAACGCATGTGACAAATGAGCCTGCCTGCAGGCGAATTCGTATTATCCGTTTCAGACTGTAGACTCGGAGGTCGTCGAACCATCTACGGGGATGGTGAAATCGCGGAGCGCTAATACGCTGGCACGACGAAGACAGAGACCAGCGGAAGCAGCGTCGAAGAGTATCGACGGGAACAACGGAAATAACGTAGCAACCAGTGGATCCGGCATGACCAGAGATCCAATCTCAGTGCCGAACTTTCGTGCTCTTACCTTGCCCACTCCGGTGCTCACGCCTGTAGAAGCAGCGAGACTTGTCTTCGTCGATCCAGACGAGAACAGTGACGACGAAGAACGAAAGGAACCTCCAACGTCTAGATTGATAGAGGTTCAAGAAGAAAGACGGTGCGTGTCACTTTTAATTCTTAAATTATTTGTACATTCAATTTTACTCTTTTCCACGTTGCATAAATTATGATTAAATATCTTAAATTAAATATGATCAACTATAATATTAAATAAATACAAAATAAATATAGAACATATTATGTTTGCAGAGACTTTGCAGCCATGCACCAGGCCTGTCAGCCAACACGAGGGGAGAGTTACAGCTCTCACCTATATGAAGCCGCGCTTCAAACACCGAAGACACCGACGATATCGAAGATCCCTATGTCGGCTTCTGTTCGATTCGCCGATTTGGAAGAAGGAGAAGAGTCAACGTCGGATTACGCGAGTATAGAAGCCAGAAGTCCCGGTGATCCTCTCGCGGACGACGACTGGCCGTCAGGTCGCAAGAGCAAACAGTATCGCCCTATAGTGACGCCGTCGACGATACGCGAGGGCCAATTCGGATTTTGCAACCCGAATTACCTCGGGTTGAACGAAGTAAAGGGTCATCATCAACATCAGCAGCCTCAAGATGGGAAGTACGCGAAATTGCTGAACAGTCCGCCTGACAGCGTCTTGGAAGACGAGCCGGGAAGATCTGCCTCGCAAACGTTCGCGGAATTATTGGAGCTTCAAGAAATCAAAAGAGTTCCACGAGTGCCACCGAAAAGTTTGCCGTTAGGTTCTCCCTCAAGGAGAGCGGTCAGCGCGTCGAGGGCTGAGAGGCAACGCGCGAAAGTAGCCGCGGTTGACATCAATGAATCCGAGTCACCGTCGTATGGACCAGCGCCGCTGTACGTGTTTTTAGTCGGCGGGAAAGAGAAGGGCCAGGTCACCGTGTTCGCCAGGCCTGTTTCCTTATGGAAATTGCAATTAGCGCCACACATCTTTTAAAGACAATATAGGTACGTTCAACGATTTTATTTATTTGTCGTGTGTATTTGTATTTGGAATTACGAAAGTTGGATAAATGGGAAGAAGAGGTAGGTGTTATTCGATGATTTCCTCGTTATTTATCATTGGTCATAACTTATAGACAAATAGTCTATAAGTGCAATTACCCAGTGCCAAGTGTTTTTGATTATGTTTGTTATTGAATCATCTATTTTATGTTAGTGCTGCTAGTCTCTCTTATTTTTGAGATCTCTGTCTGATAAGAAATTCTCATTTAATAAGTGCAATATAAATTGTGATCAAAAGTGCAGAAGTCGATTAATTATTATCATTTAATAAATAATTTGTTGAAAAATTATATTTAATCGTAAAATCAAAATGTATTTTGTTCAAATATAATGTAATTATAATTTAAAAAATGTGATTTATAATTTCATTTCATTGAAAGAAATAATGTAAAAATAACTTAGTTTATTAAATACTATTTTATATAAAAGTGTGCACACTCATCAGTATACAGATAATTTCATTGTTCTTTTATTCGTATCTTTAAATTATTATCGGTGGTTGTAACGTTATGTGAACGTTTTACGTTTATACATAAGTGAGAACGTACGAATCGAGACTTCATATTGAACAGGTTGATTTAAGATGATTGTTGTATGGTTTAGTAATTTAGCAAATAAGAATACGTGCAAATGTCCATACCAAAGCGCAAGTCAAGCGAGTAAAGCGAATAATCCTTTATCTATGATTGCGTCCTGTAAGTTTTAAGTAATATAAACGTAAGTCTTGTAAAATGTTATAAAAAATATAATTAAGGTCCACGTGTTAGATTCTATGTTTAAACGTATAGGATACAACTTTTCATACTATAATAGTCTATAGATAATTTAAACTTCTCGGAAATAAAAAAAAAGACACAAATAATACAACGTGGAACGTCTCGCCTGATCTGCGCTTAACTGCCACTGTGAACTCACTCGGTATGCTTAGAATATAAATTAATAGGATATGTGTATAAGCTTAAAATCGCGTTTGACGTTTAAAACTTTCTGGGTATTAAATGAAAGTTGATGTGTGACTGTGTCCGATACAAACAATTATAAAGTACGTTTCGATCATTCGATGTAAATTAGATTTTTATAAAAGAGTCGGTTCTTAATAGGAATTTCTTATTTAGATCTTAATAAGGAAAATATCAATGGAGGCTCTTTGTATTTATGTTAATTTCGTTTGTGAAGCGTGAAAGACAAAATCGTGTTCCAAAAGATTACGTCGACTATTTTTACGTCGATCGAACAAAAATGCGAATTAAAAGGTCTCCATTATGACTGTGTATTTATAGATAGAATATTACATATAGGTTTCATAGGTGTATCGTAAATGGAAGAAATGGTAAAGTACGATGGGAGGTGTCTCTTGTTCATGTAGAATTTTTATGCCCACAAAGGCCCAATACATGTAATCCATCCATACAGTAGTGAAGGTCAAAGGTGTAACCTCATAGGCTGAATAGAAACAGATTCTTTCTTATTCTTTAATTCGATTTTATTATTATTTATATTATTTATAGTGCAGGACATTTTTGTCATGATTTCACACACGGAAGCATATCAGATTTATGTTAAGGGCGTGTGCAATATACGTGTATAACTAAATGGACTTCATTGTATGTACTACACGTTACGTTTAGTAAAAAATAATTTAGTAATATTCAGCTTGAGGCCTCAAGTACCCGATAAAAAAATGAATGTTTTCCACTTATAGCATTAGTCAATTTTACATCTCAGTGTACAGATATTAAGATACATGTTTTTAAGATATTATTTCTACCGTCTAAGATCCCCTAGCTTAATATTGATTTTCCGATAAGCATGCTAGCAGGTGCAGCACTACCCACCCTACACTCCTCTTTACGTTGCAAACGTACTCGCTCTCTCCCATAATCTTGACCATTTTGGCGTACGTAGCAATTGTATAGTTGTACGAAATACCTATTAATAACAATATATCGGCCCCGAATTTCTGATTGTACGTTCCAGACTCGAACAAATTTCTTACGACGCGAAATTTATAAGACGACGAACGAAAGAATCTTCGCGCTGTGAGCCTGAAGTGAAAGTGAGGCAACGATTGTTCGAAGCTAATTTCCGCGTAATTATTGTTTTACGTTGTAGGTATGCATAACGCGATCTGATAGTCAATTATAACCGTGTCATGAAATACATATGTCGGTTGCCAAATAATACAATGTTTCTCCATAGGATTGCCACGTTTCGTAAAAATGTTCAGATTAATTATAAGCTCGATGACGTCACTATCTCGAAATGAAAGAAAAATAAATAACAATGTAGCTGACTTGAGTGCCTGTAATTTATGCAAATATATATGTATTTCATATTTTTTTCGACACGAACAATTTTTTTTATAAAATATTCACCACGCTACTATCTCTTCTGCCTTATGCTTTCCTTCAATGTTTCCGATGATCGAGCGTTACATGCGAGCGAGGCGAATGAAATTAAAATACGTGAGAAAATGGTGAAAATACGTAATGTCGGCAGAAATAAAATAAATCGCGTCCTGCTCCACTGGAGTTTCATATCACAGAATATAGTATTTTTTCAACGAGTGAGCCTTCAAATAGATAATCCACATTATAACCTTTTTATGTTAATTGTCAGTCAATACATGTATGCACGTATACATGCCTACACTGCCTATATATAAACCTTTATTTTAATTAACAGTTCCGAAATCAACAACAACTCAACGAGGACCGTAGGATACTGGTCACCCTCAGGATTGGTCATTTGGTTAAGGGTCGGGAAATAATAAGTTTTTATTCGTTTATTAATTAGAATTTAACTACTTTTACGATACATTCATACATATTTTTACTATAGTACGCTCTAGCATCTCTTCGTCTCTCGATCCATTAATGCCAGTGCACCGATTCTTCCGTAACTTTTGTTTCAAACGTTTTTCAAATCTTCAGAAGCGCTCTTTTTAGTTCTGACTTTCGCCATGGATGGCGAGGTCATGGCGCCACTGTGGATTTCTAAATTAGTGTTTTTCCATCTTGTAGTTATCTCCTCGGTGGCAGGCATTTGGCGCGTAAATGTCGCGTCAACATGGCGAAATATGGTGCAGCGTGGCGTTGACTGGTGTTGACAGATCTACGATAAGTTTTTAATGACACAGAAAAATTTAACGTTTTGCAATTAATCGTCTGTGATACATTTCGTGGATAACCATGGATCAAGAAAACTGCTCTCTAACATGTTCTGTTACGGTAGAATGGACGAACTCTCAAGGT
>SHCU01002012.1:0-14056 GCA_004307685.1 Ceratina australensis | reverse complement strand
ATATATATATATATATATATATATATATAATAAATTAAATTATTTCTAAAAATTTCAAAAATTTTTGTGCAAAAACACTTATATATATAATGGAATATAGTTAATTTATAATATTTATTTTGCATGTAAAAGTTAAATTTAATGATTTTGTTCTAAAAAAAAAATTAAATTAAAAATTTATTTATGATTTATTTTATTAAAAAAAAGAATTTTAAAATTGATAAATTAAGTATAATTTAAAAATTTATAATTATTTGATAATGAAAGTATTGAAAAAGAATAATTTATTGATATAAAATAAAAATTGAATTTATTTTACCTTTTGTATCAGGGTTTATTAAAAATTTAATAATATTATTAAATCTCGAAATAAATTGATCTAATTAAATAAGTTAATTATTGTATAAATAATATTAATAATATTTAATTAGAAGATATATTCTTATCAAAATTTAATATCTAGTTATTTTATAAATAAATTTAATTTAGTTAATAATTTATTTATATTGTTATATAATTATTTATATAAATATAATGATTATTAAAAAATATTTAAAGGGATAAGCTTTTAAATAATTTTAACATAAATTTTAATTTGAAATTATTTAAATAAAATTAAAAATTTTTATTTTTAGGTAATATGTAATAATTAACAAAGTTTAAATAAAATTAAAAAATTTATTTAATAAGTTATAAAATTATAATTTAGAATTTATTAAAATTAGAAATAATGATAAAATTAGTAGATTAATAATTAATAAAATTTTATTAATGATAGATTAAATTAAGGAATTCGGCAATAATTTTATTCACCTGTTTATTAAAAACATGGTTTTTTGATTATAATTTTAAATCTAATCTGCTCAATGAAAATATTTAAATAGCTGCAGTATTTTGACTGTACAAAGGTAGCATAATCATTTGTCTTTTTATTAAAGTCTGGAATGAAAGATTGAATGAAATAAAATCTGTCTCAATTTAAAAAATTGAATTTTATTTTAAGTAAAAATTCTTAAATATAATTAAAAGACGAGAAGACCCTGTAGAATTTTATATTAATTTAATATTTATTAAATTAAATAAATATTAGAATGATATTATGTTGGGGTGACAGAAAAATTTAAAAAAATTTTTTAAAATAGAAACATTGATTTATGAATATTTAATCCATTAATAGTGACTTTAAATTAAATTACCTCAGGGATAACAGCGTTATATTTTTTGAGAGACCTTATTGATAAAAATGATTGCGACCTCGATGTTGAATTAAGATAAAATTTTAATGTAGAAGTTAAATATTTAAGTCTGTTCGACTTTTAAAATCTTACATGATTTGAGTTTAGATCGGCGTGAGCCAGATCGGATTCTATCTTTAATTAATTAAAAATTTTTTGTACGAAAGGACTAAAATTTTATAATAATTATTTTAAATTGAATTAAATTAATTTGTTAATTACTTTGGCAGATTAGTGCATTAAATTTAGAATTTAAATATAAGTTATTTTAAGTAATAATTTTTTTTAATTTAATCGTTAATTCATTATTAATTTACTTAGATATTATTATTATAGTATTAATTTCTGTTGCTTTTTTGACTTTATTGGAACGGAAGGTTTTAGGTTATATTCAAATTCGTAAAGGTCCTAATAAGGTAGGTTTTATGGGATTGCTTCAACCTTTTTCGGATGCAATTAAGTTATTTTCTAAAGAATCTACTTTGATTTTAAAATCAAATTATTTATTTTATTTGATTAGTCCTATATTTAGGATAATTTTAATGTTAATTTTATGGCAAAATTTACCTTTATTAAGAAATTTAATGAATAATGAATATAGAATAGTAATAATTTTGTGTGTAATGAGGCTGGGAGTTTACTCTATAATAGTAGGTGGTTGAGCTTCTAATTCAGTTTATTCTTTAATTGGAGCAATACGAAGTATTGCTCAAACTATCTCTTATGAGGTTAGGATAATTTTAATTATATTAGGGGTTATTTTTTTAGTAGAAAGATTTAACTTAGTATTATTAAATAGTTATCAATATTATATTTGATTTATTTTCTTAAATATTCCAATTAGTATAATTTTATTAGTTAGATTTTTAGCTGAATTAAATCGTACTCCTTTTGATTTTGCAGAGGGTGAATCAGAATTAGTTTCTGGTTTTAATACTGAATATATAAGAGGGAGATTTGCTATAATTTTTATTGCTGAGTATGGTATAATTAAATTTATAATAATGATATTTTGTATTTTTTTTTTTGGCGGAAGTTTAGAATATATATATTTTTATATTATATATTTATTTATATTATTTTTTATTATTTGAATTCGAGGAACGTATCCTCGGTTTCGATATGATAATTTAATATATTTAACTTGAAAAAGATATCTACCTATTATATTGAGTTATTTAATATTTGTAATTAGAATTAAAAGGTTAATTTAAGTATTGATAGTAAATTATTAGAAGATTTTACTTCTTATTTATGGGTTCAAACCATATGCTTTTTAGCTAAATAATTTATTTATAAATTAGATAATCTGATATTTTATTAATTAATTGAGATAATAAAAAGTAAGAAAAATATAAAATTGATGAAATTTGTCCAATGATAATATATGGTGCTTCAACAGGTCGTGCTCCAATTCATGTAAGAATAATGAATAATGAAATAAATATTCAAAATATGATTTGATTAATAAAATAAAATTTAAATCCTTTTATTTTATATTTTATATTGAATGGAAGGATGTAAAGAATTAAAATTGATATTAATAAAGCAATAACTCCTCCTAATTTATTAGGAATTGAACGTAAAATTGCATAAGCAAATAGAAAATATCATTCAGGTTGAATGTGAATAGGGGTAATTATTGAATTGGCTTTATTGAAATTTTCTGGATCTGATAAAATGTAAGGGTTTATTATACAGATTAATATTAATATAATAATTATGATTATAAATCCTAAAATATCTTTAATAGTATAATATGGATTGAATGGAATTTTAAAGTAATTACTATTTAATCCTAAAGGATTAGATGATCCTGTTTCATGTAAGTATATTAAATGGATGATTACTATAAATAGAATAATAAATGGTATAATAAAGTGGAATGAATAAAATCGATTTAAGGTTGCATTATCTACTGAAAATCCTCCTCATAGTCAATTAACAATTATTGTTCCTATATAAGGAATAGCTGAAACTAAATTTGTAATTACGGTAGCTCCTCAGAATGATATTTGTCCTCAAGGTAATACATATCCTATAAAAGCTGTTATTATTGTAATTAAAAAAATTATAATTCCAATAAATCATGTTTTTATAAGGTAAAATGAATTATAATATAAATTACGTCCAATGTGAATAAATATACAAATAAAGAATATGGATGCCCCATTTATATGAATTAGACGAATTAATCATCCATAATTTACATCTTGAATAATGTGAATTACTCTGTCAAATGCTATAATGATGTTAGGGGTGTAATGTATTGTTAAGAAGAATCCTGAAATGATTTGAATTATAAGGCATACTCCTAATAATGATCCAAAATTTCATCAAATTGAAATATTTAAGGGTGTTGGAAGTTTAATTAATGATGAATTAATTAGAATTAATAGTTCATTATTTTTAAAAATTGATTTTTTCATAATTAATTTTTCGTAAAGTTAGTTTTTTTGTCATGCAAATTTTTACGATTGAAGTTATTCTGATTAATAAAAAAATTATTGATAT
This sequence comes from Ceratina australensis, assembly GCA_004307685.1. Classification (NCBI taxonomy): domain Eukaryota; kingdom Metazoa; phylum Arthropoda; class Insecta; order Hymenoptera; family Apidae; genus Ceratina; species Ceratina australensis. The sequence continues at coordinate 10,307 of SHCU01002012.1, read as the reverse complement.
TAATGTAGTTAAATTTTTAGGTGATAAATATATTATTTTTAAATTATTTAAATTGAAATTTATTCATATAATGTTAATTTCGTTAAATTTAAAATTTCATATATTAATTTTTAGTAAGTAAGTTATTGTAATAGTTCTTATTAAGATTAATAATATTTTTAATGGAAATGATTTTAGTAGTATTCATTTAAAGGAAGTTTTTATATTATTTATAAAACTAATAAAGTATATAAAAATAATTATTATTCCTCCTACAATAATAAGGAATATAAGGAAGGAAAATCAATGATTATTTATAAATTTTCTTAAATTAAATGACGATGTCAATAGTATAAAAAAAAGAATTGAAATTATTATTAATGGATGTATATTTTTATTATTTGAAGGAATTGAGTGGAATAAAATAATTATTAGTGAATTTATAAATAGAAAGGTAAATTGAATATTAATTAATAATTTTATCATAATTATTATATAATTCAAAAAATAGTTTAATTTTAAAAAAATGTTAATTTTGGAGATTAATGATATAAGTTTTTATTTTTTTGATAGCTATAAATTTTGTTTATTTTTAATTTACAAGATTAATATTTTGATTAAATTAATAGCTATATTTATTTAGATTATATTTTATATAAGATAATATTTATTTTTTCTTTGTTTATAGTTTCATATTATTACTCTCAAATTTTATTAGTTTTATTAAGGTTAGAATTTTTAATATTAAGAACTTTTATAATTTTAAGATATATTTTAATAATAAGAAGTTTAATATTATTAATGTTATATTTTTTGATTTTTGTAGTATGTGAAGGTGTATTGGGATTAACTTTATTAATTTTTTTTATTCGAGGTATTGGAAATGATAATTTAAAGGGTTTAAATTTGAATTTATGATAAAGTTAATTATATATATATTTATATTAAATTTGGTGGTAATATTTTTAGAAAAAAAATTTTTAATTTTAATTTTAATAAATTTAGTTTTTTTATTAAGGTTAATTTTTTTTTTTACATTAAATTATGGATATAATTGAATATTAATTTATAATTGATTAGGATTTGATAATTTTAGGATAATTTTAGTTTTATTAACTATTTGAATTTTAGGAATTATATTTCTTTCTAGGGTTCAATTTAAAGATTTAAAATTTTATAGATTTATTCTGGTTATTTTATTAATTTCTTTATTTTTAAGATTTGCAAGGATTAATTATTTTATATTTTATTTGTTTTTTGAGATTAGTTTAATTCCTACATTTTTATTAATTATAGGTTGAGGATATCAGCCTGAACGTTTAAATGCTGGAATATATATATTATTATATACTATGTTTGCTTCTTTACCTTTATTAATTATTATTTTTTATTTATATGATTATATAGATTCTTTAAATTTAATGATTTTATTAAATAAAGTTTTATTTATAAATTTTAATGGTTTTATTATTTATATATATATAATTTTTGCATTTTTAATTAAATTACCTTTATTTATATTTCATTTATGACTTCCTAAGGCTCATATTGAGGCCCCAGTTACAGGTTCGGTAATTTTAGCAGCTATTATATTAAAATTAGGAGGATATGGACTTATACGTAGATTAATAATTATAAAAAATTTAAGGAAGGAGTTTAATTATTTATTTTTTATTATTTCTTTAGTTGGTATAATTTACTTAAGGATAGTAAATTTACGATGTAATGATTTTAAATTAATTGTTGCTTATTCTTCAGTAGTTCATATGGGAATAATATTAATAGGCTTATTTACTATATCTATAGTGGGATTTTTAGGTGGTATGGTAATAATAGTTGGTCATGGATTTTGTTCATCGGCTTTATTTTTGTTAATTAATTATGTCTATGAACGTTCTAAAACTCGAAATTTATTAATTAATAAGGGTTTAATTTATTTTATACCTTCTTTAAGAATATGATGGTTTATTTTTTGTGTAATAAATATATCTGCTCCAATTTCTTTAAATTTAGTGAGAGAATTATTAATTTTAACTACTCTTTTAAATTGATCAACTCAGATTTTTTTGTTTTTAATTTTAGGAATATATTTAAGTTCAGTTTATAGATTGTATTTATTTTCATATAGTCAACATGGTGTATATAGGAATTTATTAATAAAATTTAATTTGAGAAGAGTAAATAATTTTTTAATGATATTTATTCATTGGATTCCTTTAAATTTTTTAATTTTAAAAATAGAAATTTTTTATTAATTTAGGTATTTAAATAATTTAATTAAAAATATTGATTTGTGGGGTCAAATATATATGATGAAAACATATTTTAAATATAATTTTATTATATTATTTAAGAGGAATTATTTTTTTTTTTTTGAGTTTAAATTTTATATGATTAAGATTTTTAATATTATTATTTAAGAAAAGATATTTTTTTGAATGATATGTAATTGAATTGAATAGTTATATATTTAATATATTTATTTATTTAGATTGAATAAGATTAATATTTATATTTACTGTAATGTTAATTTCTTCAATAATTATATTTTATAGTAGAGAATATATAAAAAGTGACAATTATGTTAATCGTTTTTTTTTTTTAGTTTTAGGTTTTATTATATCTATAATAATAATAATTTTAAGACCTAATTTAATTAGAATTTTGATTGGTTGAGATGGATTAGGTTTAATTTCTTATTGTTTAGTAATTTATTATCAGAGATTTTCAAGTTTTAATTCTGGTATATTAACAGTTTTAATAAATCGAATTGGTGATATTTTTATTTTAATTAGAATTGGAATTATATCTAGGTTGGGTTCATGGAATTATATAAATTTAATTGAGTTAGGGAATATAATTATATTAATTATTTTAGCTTCATTTACTAAAAGTGCTCAATTTCCTTTTTCTTCTTGATTGCCAGCTGCTATAGCAGCTCCAACTCCTGTTTCTTCTTTAGTTCATAGATCTACTTTAGTTACTGCTGGAGTTTATTTAATAATTCGTTTTAATTATTTAATTTTTAAAAATGATAAGTTTATATTTTATGTAATGATTAGAGGAATGTTAACTATATTGATAGCTGGATTTTCTGCAAATTTTGAATATGATTTTAAAAAAATCATTGCCTATTCAACTTTATCACAATTGGGTTTAATAATGATAATTTTAGGAATAAAAAATTATGAATTATCTTATTTTCATTTAATTATTCATGCAATATTTAAATCTATAATATTTATATGTTCGGGAGTGGTAATTCATTCTATAATTAATTGTCAAGATATTCGGTTTATAGGATTATTAATAAAATTTATACCTTTAAATTCAATAATTTTTATAGTAGCAAATTTTTCTTTATGTGGAATACCTTTTTTTTCTGGATTTTATTCTAAAGACCAAATTTTAGAATTAATAATGATAAATAAAATGGGTATTATTTATTATTTAATTTTAATTTTAGGGACAGGTTTAACTGTTTCATATAGTGTACGTTTATCTTGTTATTTAATAAATGGTACTTTTAAATATTTACCTATAATAAATTTAAATGATTCTAAAATTATAAATTTTTCTATAATTATTTTATTTATTAAGACTATTATATTTGGGTATTTTATAAATTGAATTATTTTTTCTATAATTGATCAAGTATTTATATTAATTGAAGAAAAGATTCTTATTATAGTAATTTGTATTGTTTTTTTATATATTGGATATTTTAGTTATAAATATAATTTTTTATATAAAAATTTTTTTTTTTTTAAGTTTTTTTTAGGAAAAATATGATTTTTATATGAGTTGAATGTTATAATTGTACGAATTTTTTTAAATTTTAGAATATTTATTATTTATATTTTAGATAAAGGCTGATTAGAAGAATTAGGAAAAAAAAATATTTATTTTTTATCTAATAATTTACTTTTTATAAATAAATTAAATATAAATATTTTAATTAATATTATATTGATTATTTCTTATATATATATAATATTTATTTTAATTTATTATTTAAATAGTTTAATGAAAAATATAATATTGAAGATATTAAGATAATAATTATTATTTTTAAATATTTAAGAATTTTAAAGTTATTTTTATATTGAAAATATAATGTTTTTTTTAAACTACATAAATATAATATTTAAATTATGAAAAAATGATTTTGTTCAACTAATCATAAAGTTATTGGGATTTTGTATTTTATTTTTGGAATATGGGCTGGAATTTTAGGATTATCTTTGAGAATAATTATTCGAATGGAATTAGGAATACCTGGATCTTTAATTGGAAATGATCAAATTTATAATTCTATTGTTACTACTCATGCTTTTGTAATAATTTTTTTTTTTGTTATACCTGTGATAATAGGAGGATTTGGAAATTATTTAGTTCCATTAATTTTAGGAATTCCTGATATAGCTTTTCCTCGAATAAATAATATAAGATTTTGATTACTTCCTCCTAGATTAATATTGTTGATTTCAAGAATATTTGTTGGAAGAGGAACTGGAACTGGATGAACTGTATATCCTCCTTTATCGGGAAATTTATCTCATGGTGGACCTTCAGTTGATTTATCTATTTTTTCTTTACATATTGCTGGGGCTAGATCTATTATAGGATCAGTAAATTTTATTTCTACAATTTTAAATATAAAAATTTTTAAGATTGAGATTGTTCCTTTATTTGCTTGGGCAATATTATTAACTACAATTTTATTATTATTATCTTTACCAGTATTAGCAGGAGCTATTACTATATTGTTGTTTGATCGAAATTTAAATACTTCTTTTTTTGATCCAGCTGGAGGGGGGGATCCTGTTTTATATCAACATTTATTTTGATTTTTTGGTCATCCAGAAGTTTATATTTTAATTTTACCTGGATTTGGATTAATTTCTCATATAATTTGTAACGAGAGAATAAAAAAAGAGACATTTGGGGCAATAGGAATAATTTATGCTATAATTTCTATTGGTTTATTAGGATTTATTGTATGAGCTCATCATATATTTACAGTTGGAATGGATGTAGATACTCGTGCTTATTTTACGTCTGCAACTATGATTATTGCAATTCCTACTGGAATTAAGATTTTTAGATGATTGGCTTCAATAAATGGTATAAAAGTTTACTTTAATGTAAGTAATCTTTGACTTTTGGGATTTATTTTTTTATTTACGGTTGGTGGTTTAACTGGAATTATTTTATCTAATTCATCTATTGATATTGTTTTACATGATACATATTATGTTGTAGCTCATTTTCATTATGTTTTATCAATAGGAGCTGTATTTGCAATTTTTGGAAGATTTATTTATTGATTTCCGTTAGTTACTGGTTTAACAATAAATAAAAAGTGATTAAAAATTCAATTTTTTATGATATTTATTGGTGTAAATTTAACTTTTTTTCCTCAGCATTTTTTAGGTTTAAGAGGTATACCTCGACGTTATTCAGATTATCCTGATTCTTTTATATGTTGAAATGTTATTTCATCAATTGGATCAATTATTTCTTTATTTGGAACATTTTATTTTTTTTTTATTTTATGGGATAGATTAATATCTAAACGTATTTTAATTTTTATAAAAGGATTGAGTAGAAGAATTGAATTAATTTTAAGGTTTCCTCCAAGTGAACATACTTTTTATGAAATTCCTAAGGTTTTTATTAAATAAATAGTTTTCTAATATGGCAGATTAGTGCAATAGATTTAAGATCTATATATATAAATTAAATTTATTATTAGAAATATCAGTTTGACATCAATATAGATTTCAGGATGCTGTATCTTCAGTTATAGAAAGAATAATTTTATTTTATGATTATGCTATGATAGTAATTGTAATAATTATTGTGTTAATTATATATATTTTAAGATATATAATTAAAAATAATTATATTAATCGATTTTTATTAGAAGGACAAGTAATTGAAGTAATTTGGACAATTATTCCTATATTTTTTTTGATTTTTATAGCTTTTCCTTCTTTAAAAATTTTATATTTAACAGATGAAATTAATAATCCTGTATTTACATTTAAAGCAATTGGTCATCAGTGATATTGAGAATATGAATATAACTTTTTAATAATAAATAAAAAAAATCAATTAAATTTAGATAATTCTGATTCATTAATAATAAGAAATTTAAGTTTAGATGGATTTCGTTTATTAGATGTGTCTAATCATTTTATAATTCCAATAAAATGTCAAGTTCGTTTATTAATTTTATCTGATGATGTAATTCATTCTTTTGCTGTACCTGTTTTAGGAATTAAAGTTGATGCTATTCCAGGTCGATTAAATCAAATTGGTTTATATATTAATCGTCCAGGAATCTATTTTGGGCAATGTTCAGAAATTTGTGGGGTTAATCATAGGTTTATACCTATTGTAATTGAAACTTATAATTTAAAAAATTTATTTAAAAAATATTAATTCAGAAAGAGTAAAAAATACTATATTTGAATTAAAAATTCAATTCTTTAATTTAAGATACTTTCTGGTAAAGATTTAGTTAAATTATAATATTAATTTGTCAAATTAAAGTTATTTTAAGTATAATATTCTTTGTTATAATTATTTAATTAAAATTTAGTAAAAATTCCACAGATAATACCTTTAAATTGGTTAATTTTATTTATTTATATTTTATTGATTATATATATATTTATAGTTATTTTAAATTTTACAGTTTTATATAAAAATATCGTAGTTGATTCTCATTTAAATTTAAAATTAAATTCTTATAATTGATTATGATAATAAATTTATTTACTGTTTTTGATCCATCTACCTCACTTTATTTTTCATTAAATTGATTAAGATGTATATATGTAGTATTATTTTTACCAATAATATATTGATTAATTCCTTCACGATTGAATATATTAATATTAATAATTATGAATTATATTTCTAATGAATTTAAAGTATTAATAAGAAAAAATTTAAATTTAATGAATTTATTAATTTATTTAGGATTATTTTATTTTATTATATTAAGAAATTTATTAGGTTTATTTTCTTATGTTTTTACTTCTACAAGGCATTTAGTGGTAAGGTTAACTTTATCTTTACCCTTATGAATTTCATATATATTATATGGTTGAATTATAAATATAGAACATATATTTGTTCATTTAGTTCCTCAAGGAACTCCTGGTGTATTAATACCTTTTATAGTTTTAATTGAAACTATTAGTAATATTATTCGTCCTGGGACTTTAGGAGTTCGATTAGCAGCTAATATAATTGCTGGTCATCTTTTGATAACATTAATTTCATCAACTGGGAGTCATTTGAATTTAATTATGGTTGTAATTATATTATTAGGTCAAAGACTTTTGGTAATATTAGAGTTAGGAGTAGCTATTATTCAATCTTATGTTTTTTCTGTATTAAGAACATTATATAGAACTGAATCTAATTATGATAAAATTATATCAACCTTTTCATTTAGTGACATTAAGTCCTTGACCTTTATTGACATCATTTAGAAGATATTTATTTTTAGTTGGAGTATTAAATTGATTTAATAATTTTAATTTTGTTATAATGATAGAGGGTATATTTTTAATAATTTTATGTTTATTTCAGTGATGACGAGATGTAGTTCGAGAAAGTACATATCAAGGATTTCATACAAAAAAAGTAGTTTTAGGATTGAAAGTGGGAATATTATTATTTATTATTTCAGAAGTATTTTTTTTTTTAAGAATTTTTTGATGTTATTTTCATATATTTTTATCTCCTAGTGTTGAAATTGGTAGAAGTTGACCTCCAATAAATATTATTATGTTTAATCCTTATGAAATTCCATTATTAAATACAGTTATTTTATTATCTTCAGGAATTTCAGTTACTTGGAGTCATTATTCTTTATTAAAAAAAGATTTATGTGATTCTTACAATAGTTTGATAGTAACAATTATTTTAGGAATTATTTTTACTTTTTTTCAGTATTTAGAATATAATGAATCAACTTTTACTATTAGGGATTCAGTTTTTGGTTCAATTTTTTTTATATCAACTGGATTTCACGGATTTCATGTAATAATTGGGACGATTTTTTTGATTGTAAATTTGATTCGAATTAAAAATTTAAATTTTACAAGTAGTCATCACTTTGGATTTGAAGCTGCTTCTTGATATTGACATTTTGTAGATGTAGTTTGATTATTTTTATATTTATTGGTTTATTATTGATCTTATTAATATTAAAATTACATAAAAATTTATATAGTATAATTAGTACAATTAATTTCCAATTAATAAGTTTAAAAGTTTAATATAAATAATTTTATTTATTATTTTTATATTTGTTCTTATTTTTATTATTTTTTTTATATTGATATTGAATTTTGTGTTATCAAAAAAAGTTTATAAAAGTCGTGAAAAATCGTCTCCTTTTGAGTGTGGATTTGATTGTATATCTTCTAATCGTTTGCCATTTTCTTTACAATTTTATTTAATTAGAATGATTTTTTTAATTTTTGATGTTGAAATTTCAATAATTTTACCGATAGTTTTATCTTTTTCTTATATAAAATTTTCAATTTTATTAAATTTGTTAATTATTTTATTAATTTTATTAATTGGGTTATTTTTAGAATGGAAAGAAGGTGCATTAAAATGATTTAAATATAAATATAATTTAATTAAAATACTTGATTTCGACTCAGGAAATAATATACAAATGTTTATTTATATATATATAAATATATAAATTAATTGGAATTATAAATTCAATGAAATTATTAACAATAATTTACCTCTTTTTTTGGTTTCAATTAAGTAAAGTGTCTGATTAAAGTAATAAATTGTAAATTTATTTAAAGAATTAAAATTCTCTTTACTAGAAATATATAAAAATGAACTTCTAATTCATTATAAAATAATTAAAATTATTTATATTTCTTTAAAATTTATATAATATTATATATTTTAAACTTTGAAGGTTTATAGTTTAATTAACTTAAAATTTTTAAAAAATTTCATATAATAGGAGTATAGTAATTAAAAATCAATTTAATGAGATTATAGAATAATTAAAAGTTGAAGGATAATTAATTTTTAACTGATTAATTTTTACTGAGTTGGAGAAATTTATTATACTAATAAATATGATTCGAATATAAAAATATATACTAATTAATGAGTTAAAAATTATGATTAAAATAATTATAAAATTTATTATTTTAAAAGTTGATTGAATAGAAATTCATTTTATTAAAAATCCCATAGAAGGGGGAATTCTAGCTAAACAAAATATTATTATTATTAATATGAAATAAATATTTTTGGAATTAAATTTTAAAAGATTTAAATTAATTAGATTAATGAAATTAAATTTTTTAAAGATTTGAGATATAGAAAAGTTAATAAATTTATATAAAATAAAATATCTAATAAATAAATTTTCATTAATAAATATTAATAAAATTATTCAGGATAATTGAATAATAGAAGAATAAGCTATAATTAATTTTAAATTGAAATATTGAATTCCTAATAAAGCTGAAGTTATAGAAAAAGTTAAGATAATAAAAATTAATAAATTTATTAATATTAAATTTGAAATATTAATAATATTATTTAGAATAATTATAGGGATAATTTTTTGAATAGTTGTTAAAAAAAATAAATTTATTCAATTTAAATTTTTTATTACTTTTAAATATCATAAGTAAAATGGAGGTATACCTATTTTTGTAAGTATAGATAAAGATATTAATAATATAAATAAATTTATAAATTCATTATTTAAAAAATTTAAGTTTATGGAACTTATAATAAAAATATAAGAATTTAATGATTGAATAAGAAAAAAATTAATTGGAATTTCAGAGTTATATTTTTTTTCAAAAATTAATAGACTTATAAATCTAATTAAATTAATTTCTATAATTATTCAATTTGATAATCATGATGAAGAAATAAAAATAAATCTTGATGAGATATAAATTATAGGAATAAAAATTAAGTAATTATATAAATTTAGATAAATATTTTAAAATTAAAATTAATTTATTTTAATAAATTTTAAATGAGATGCCTGATAAAAGGATTATTTTGATAGAATAAATGATGCAGTAATTAATATTGTTCTCATTAAATGTTTAAATCATTTTATTGATAAATTTAAATTTGCAATTTAATATTTTATTTTAAATTATTAAACATTAAATTATTTTAAATTTATGAATTTATAATAAACTTAATATAAAGGTTATTAAAATAGATAAATATATATTTTTTAGATTTTTTAGACATTTTTAAAATGATTAAAGTTTATTTAAATTGAATAAATTAAA
>SHCU01002010.1:2301-14070 GCA_004307685.1 Ceratina australensis | reverse complement strand
GCCACCGCCGCCGCCGTCTACGAGCGAACGGAGAGACGAAGAGGAGTCTGCCGCTGGTAGCAGGGTCTCCGTGGCATGAAGGGACTCCGGAGAGAAGGAATGTTGTTGTTGTGCCGGGAGGCGGTTGCACCGCCGGGGGAGAAGAGACGTTCGGACGGAGGAGTGCAACGGCGCGGCGGCGGCGTGGATCAAGCGTGTCGCGGGTGCGAGACGGAGGGAAACGCGGGCATACGAGAGAGAGAAAGAGAGGGAGAGGAAGTGATACCGGGGGGAAGGTTTGAGGCGCGCGGGGTGGTGGGATTGTTCGCCGGTCCGAGGCGCAGGAGGGGCGGCCGAAGTCAATGCACCGCAGGGGAATGCAACGCGCCGCGCCAAGCAATACACAGAGAGGTCTACTACGTCAGAATGCATTCTACCGCACTTTACGGCTACGTAGTCCCGCGACCGTCGTTGCATCCCGGCTGCTGCTACTCCGTACGCGACCGACAGTATTTTCCTCAAGCGCAGCGGGCTTTCCTTGAATTTTCTAGAGACCGTGTACGTGTACAATAGTTTGCGACGGGATCACCTGTTCCCTCGCGGTTCGCGCGAAGTTGTTATGACCGAAAGAATTTCAGCTTTTTTATAGTGATAAAATATTTTTTTAAACACTTGAGAAAATTATTAATTACTCACGGGTAAATTTGATAATACGTACGACGTAATTGGTATTTGATAGGAACGAGAGACGTATTGACTGGTAGGCGAATTCGCTTTCCCACGGGTCACGGGCCGGAGCCTCGAAAGCGAGCGCGTCGCAAAGCTCGGCGAGAGCCGGTGCTATCGCTTCTCGGAAGCAATGCATCACGGGGACGATGCATGCCGAGGCGGCGCGTGTTACGAGTCGACTCGAATCGAGTTCTCTCTCCGCTAAAGAGGGCAGCGTAAAAAGCCGGAGGCAGAGAAGAAAGAGAAGGTCGCCGCGTCGCGGAGGTGGATATATACCACGGTTAAATGCGGGCCCCGTGTGCCGGCCGATAAAGAAAACTCTCTCGGTACCCCCGTAACGTTCCAACACTGCTTTTGGCCTCGCGCTATTACAATAAACAACTGCGCTTAGATACCTATCGATCCGACGTGACGCGCGGCTTTCTATACTCCGGAAACCGAGAACGATTTTTCCACAGCTTCGGACAATTATTCTGAACCCATTACTGTTTACGTGTGAGTTCTCTAGCCGGACCATATTCACAAGCAGTGAGAAATCTATTCGTTTATGTTTCAATGCTCCGGCATATAATCATGCTGCCAATGCTTAAGCTTGGAGCATTGAAGCATAAACCAATAGATTTCTTTAAAAAATATAAATAAATAAGTGAACAGAACATTATTACTTTCTTCATTTATATAGTATGCAGATTGTCTGCATTCAGCTTCGAAATAAAATTACCTTAATAATTGTTTATCAAGAAGCAGGTTAAAACTCTTTTTATTTCGAAACGTGAAAATTACGTCAGAAGCTAGCAGCATTAATGCCAGATCGAGCACTGAAAAAATTAGGCATAGAGTTATTATTACTCTTGAATATTGCCTCAATAAGGGACTCACGCATAAACAGTAGTCGGTCCGGATTAATTGTCCGAAGGTGTACACCGGATGGGTTCACGTGCTTATCGAGCACGGTTTCCTCCACGGTTTTAACTCTTTTTCTTGGGAATCCGACGTTTCTCTCTTGATCGCAGGAAATGACACGCGAGACGCGCGGCGGAAACGATCGCGTAAGAACTAGGAATGCAGAAGTGGCTTTCGAAACGGTAAATTCGCGGTTTCGTACCGCGGAATAATCCTCGCCGTCGTCTCCGCGCTTGGAATCCGAACGGTTTTCATCCGAATATCAATTTCATATTAAACAATACACCGCGAGATATACGGATAGCAACGACCTCGAAAGCACGCAGCAGGCCGCCGCCGCGTCCCACGTACCGCCGCCGGCCGCGTACACACACACGCCCGCGAAATTGCGCGACAACGTGGAACGAGGTAAAACGTGGGTAAAACCACCGTGCGCCTGCCCGTTCCCGATAAACAAGTTCGCCTCTGATTCCTTTGTTCTGCCTAATGATTATCGAAGAAATCCAGCTACGGGCGAAAACAACCGGGGAGCGGCACACATCGCGGAAACCCGCGCGTATTTAAACACCCGGCCACGCTGCGACGTAGTAACCGACGTTGTGTGTGGCCGACGCGTTCTGCGGTTCAATCACTCCCGTCGTCCGTTCGCACCGCGGCCTCTCCTTTATTCCATGTGTACACGAATTGCGCGAAACGAACAGTACCGTGAATCAACGTAACGCGATATTATTTTTGTTAATAACGAAATTTGGTTGAAAATGAAATGGGAATATTTGTTACATTGAAACTTGATGGTAAAAACAATCGGGCAGAGGGGAAGGGTAGAACATGTGATTATCGCTGGGTCTGCAATTACAGGGTGTTCGTATTTACCCCTTCACCCCTACTGGGTGGCCTACTAACGTCCACTTCAGATGTTATCGTTGCCTCGAATAATATAAGGGAAGTACGTGAAAATAAATTACACATCGCGGTGACATTCTATAATTATATATAAGAATGTAAGAAATCTTGAAAAAAATACGCGTTCATTTTTTAACACTTGGCACGCGGGTATACTTCGCCGCCGAATTACGCGTGCAGCGGGCGTTTTTTCGTGAATCGCGCGGAAGTTCGGTTTTTCAGAAAAATCGAAGTAAATCAAAAACTACTATGTTTTTATGAACGAAACTTTTTTTATTTTACACTTAAATATATACTGTGTGATTATTTAACAAAAAAAACGATATTTCTACGAAATCATAATAATCAAATATTTTTCACGTATATATTGATCACGTATTTTTACGTGACCCGCGCTCCAGTGACAAGAACGTAAAAATACGTTGCCCGCATGACAAGTGTTAAGAAGCTTCAAACTTTTACCAAATTTTTGTAAATACGATTTTCATTTAGTTGGTAGTAGCGGGACGCTCCCTTGTTTCTTTGTGTTACGATATGACAGTGGTTCGCGATCGTGTATACCGCGCGCTGATCTTCCATAGAACGTGGCGGCGTTCGTTCTTGAAGGGCCGCGTGAAAGAGAGAGAACGAGGCAGGACCGGTATGACGCGACGCGAGTCGAGTAGAAAGTCCGAGTACTTGCGTAGCCGAGGTTGCCGCGGTGTGCGTGCGCGTCACGTGTACGTGTGAGGGAACGCTAGAGTAGGAAGGGAAGCACAGCGTGAGTAGCGTGTGTACGCGCGGCGGGTTGCGCATGCCCGCCGCGGATGCCGAGAGCCGCACTGAATGAAGCCCCCCACCACGGCTCGTGACACGAATACACGCGCACAGTGCACACGCGACCGTGCACGACGAGGTTACACGATGCGGAGTGGATTTTAGTTAAAGAATACGAATTACCGACGAATTCGATTTAATCAGGTTGGAATTCATCAATGAACGATCGAATCGTTCAATGAGCGTTCGATTACTTTTAATAAAACGTAATACCAATATTTTTCCAAGACTGAACGCGAAAGTAATTGATTAATAAATGTGTAGATATGATGAACATTAAAATTTGAATTTACACACACACATATATATATATGCCTTCTTTCATTTCTTCATATATATATGTAAGGAAAGTACGTGGCACTTCCTTAATATTATTTAAATTATCCCGCGTAATAACGACGGTTGATAAGACATCCACTTATGTATCGATATCGAGAAAGGGACACGTGCGTTGGAAATTGGAGAAAGGAGCTAACAAGAGAAAGTGTATAATTCTAGCAAAGGAACAACAGAGCGAATGATAAACATTGAATGTTGTTTCTTTGTTTCACAGATACTGATTCGTTTTGTATAATAAACCTTAGTTGATAAGTTGAAAACTAATAAAGAAATTTAATCTCTGTTTTACAGAGAAACAATTCGGTTTTATTATTTATAATTGTTCCGTGAGAATTTAGATAGATCGCATTATATATGTATAAGGATAAACCTGGTCTATCGCAACGATTTCGTCGCGTTCAAGGCTCGTATTTCTCTGACCCGTATCCGCGACGTGTAAAGGGTGAACCGTCAGCGACGGTGACTACTATATTGGCCGCCGCCTTCGCCACGAGGATGTCGAGACGAGGCGCTACGACGAAGAGGAAATTAGAAATTTGCTCAACGGAGATGGTTGTAGGATTGTTATTTGATTCGTTACTGCGGGCTCTGCCGAGTAATTGCGCAGCAAGCCCCCGGACTTGGGAACAATAGCGGAGGCTCGAGGCCGGGGCCTCGAGTCCCGCTCGAAAAGAAAGAAACGGTATTATCCGCGGCGGAAATATCCTGAGATCCTATTATCCCACCGAAAACGAGCGCGTGTAACTAATTAAGAGAGCGATACAGGCGACCAGGAGGCCAGTGTGCCGGAAAACGAAAAGGCAATCGCGGCGATATCGAAAGTAACAACGAAGCAACGATCTGATAACTTGGTATTGTGTACACAGATAGATCCGTAGAGGGGAGAGAGCATACTCATCTCGATCGGCGTCGGCCGACATATGTACGCCCGGTTTAACTGTGGCCGCGCGCGTATATACGTGCAGCTGCTATATCGTCGTTCGGGTTCAGGTCGGTGGGTGACACGTTTCGCTCGTTGTGCACGGCTGGCATATACACGCGGCAGCAGCCAATGGGTATTGATTTGTGGAGTGAACGCACCGCACACGCTCTCTCCCCTCCTCTTCTTCTTACCCTTATTCCGAACCCCTCTCGCCGCTAAACAGGCCGGGACCCGTGTGCACGCGCGCTGCTCTCCTCTGTAGACGAGATACAACACGCACGCACGAAAATTCCGCGTTGCACGCGGCCAGACGGCCGCATACAATTACGGCTTAGGTGTACACCCCCTTTTCGGTGAGAGCAGCACCCCGATGGGCGCGCGAGCTCGCCGCGTCCCACTCTTATTCGCGCACCGGCCGGTCGGTTAGTTCAGAGACCGTTCCCCATCCCTCCCGAACGGAGCACCCCATCGTCGTTCGTACGTCCGCTGAACTGCGAGGGGGTTGACTGCGTCCTTTGGGTGGGTCAGGGCCAGAGAATCCCGACGGGATATGCCAGGTCGAAGGGATCACGACGACTCGGAGAGAAGAGTGCGTCGAACTGCATGTACATCGACTGCGTCGCGTACACACGCGCGCACCGTAGGGAACGAGACGCAGATTCGGGGAATTCCTATGTTTCGGGGAGATACCGTTGATCCTGGAATCCTCCGGGCACGATCACGGTTGCAACAACCCCCGTAGGAATGCACCTCGTTTTGGGCGCGACGCCCCGATGGAATCTTAATTCGCAGATCAGCATAATTACCGATGCCGACGCGACCAGTTCGGTGGAACGCGTGACCATGAACGGTCAAAATTTTTGCGAATAGGAGAAGAACGAGGCCTGTACCCGCGAGGAATGACCGGCAAAGGAAACGCAGGATTCTGGTCAGCTCGCCTTAATGCATACCGCGAGTTTCGCCATATACAGTCAGAGAGAGAGAGAGAGAGCGCAAGGACACGGGGTCCGAACACGTTGCCCGAAGGGGTGAACGTACGCGCACGGGGGTGGAGTAATGAAAGAAACGGGAGAGAGAGAGAGAGAGAGGAGAGTCTTTGGGAAGAAGGTCGTCGACGGTGACGTTGGGAAACGAGCGAACGGTGCCGGGATAAAGGATACGCGAGCAGCAGAGCCAGGAGTAGCGAACTCCCGGTCCTCCTTTCTCTTCTCTGTCGAAGAGAAGAGCAGCGGCGGCGGCGCGAATGAAAGGCAGAACGGGGGTAGAAGAAGAGCGAACGGTCGGGAAGCACGCGTGCGCGGCCGAAGTAAACAAGTGGAGAAGCGGGACGGGCACCGGTCAGCGCGGTGTATTTGGTGCATTCCTGTAGTCTGCGCCGCTGCAGCTCGACGGCGGGAGCAGGAGAGCCAGCAAGCCGGGCAGCGTCCGAGCGAGACGAAGAAACGCGCGAGAGGCACAACAACAAGAGACCGTCGCCCGGCGATGGAGAAAGAGCGAAGAAGAAGAGGAGCTCTGCAACGCGGCACGCCACTTTGGACCGACGGACGCGAACCGCATTCCCGGCCGTGACCTTCGCTAGGACATCGCCACTGCCCCCACCTCCGGCGCACACCGACTACTCGCCATCCCTTCTACACCCCGCGGTCGCCGCGTTTTTCACCGTCCCTCCTGCGGATGATAATCGTCTTTCTTTCCTTCCCTTTCTTCTTCCTTCGTCCGACGACACCGACGGCGGCAGCGTATCTCCCTCCGTTTCACGGCGAATACATCTCGCTCACACCTACCTCGAGGAGATCTCCGCGGAGAGAAACCGTCCCGTGAAACAACGTCTCTTTCTCTGTCAAACCGTTTCCCACCCTGTGCCCGAGCGATAGTCGATAAACTCTCGATTTGGTCACGAGTTTCCCTTCGCGAGAAGCTCTGCCCTTTCGCGGCGACCCTCGAGGCGCGAGATTTTTTCACCGGTTCGAATCACCTTGACAAATCTCGAAATTCGTTCGACGAATAAATCGTTGGTATTTTATTTTACTTGTCCTGTATCATACGATGATAGTTTGTAACAATGATAAAGAGATTCGACGAAAAGGTTGCTCGCCAACCGTGAACGAGATTAAAGGAGCTAATGGAACCGAGAAGAGACCGCGTCACGAGTTTTCAGGGAAGCCACGACGCAGAAACGTCAGAGGCCACTTCAGAGGGACCGTTTTAATTTCCTGCCGTGGCGAGCGGCCAAAGATTCCGTGGCACCCAAACGCTCTCTAACCGAGCGTATCGTCACGGTGAAGTAAGAAGAAGAAGAAGAAGAAGTTAGAGGAGAAGAGGAGTAGTCGCGAATGGGAAGAGGAAGCCAAAGAGGAAGTGTACACCGTGCAAGGGAGTGGAAGAAGAAGCAGCAGCGAGGCAGGGCACGGCTCTGAAGAATTTCAGAGGTCCTCTCGCGCGGTCCTTCTCTAATTTACGAGCGGTCGCCCTGAATTCGAGCAAATATTTGTCCAGCGCGCCCGACTAACGGGTGTATATGAGAGAAAAAGGGCGACGAGCGGAGGAGCTGCGGGGTCGGGTGAAACGAACGAAACGAGGGAGGAGAGTAGGATCATTCATAGTTTCTCTCGAAAACCGTTCCATTCGCATCGTTCTTCTCACTGAATATTTTCTTCTTCTCTCCCGCCTCTGTTTCTGTCTCTCAGTCTTTGTACATCTATCGTGTCCATCCCATACACCTCTCTCTCTCTCCTCGAGCGAGCGTTCCATCGGTCTTGCATTTCGAGCTCGAAAAGACTCTTTGAAGTAGGCCGCCCGGAGTCTAGCCGGAAGCACCTACTGGCAAGTATTCATCCGAGAGGGAAGAAGAAGGCGAGAAGCTGAGTACCTGGAAGTCGTGTTAACACGCGCTGCTGAACGCTACAAGCCGCTCCAATTAGCATCTTCTTTTTCTCCTTCGACTTCTTTCGCCTTCTCTTCTCTCTCTCTCTCTCTCTCCTCGGGTTTCTTTTCAGCCAACTTACACACGACCGGCGATGAGCACCTGTTGAACGGACTCGAGACTTTCTTTCTCTGTCTTACCCTTTCGAAAAAGTGTCACGCGGTTCAACCGTTTTCGCTAATCGACGCGGCTAACGAAGAACGCGCGCGAATTACTCTGGGTTAATCCCTAAACGCTGGAACGAAATACTTAAAGAGTTACGCAGGTCGCGACTCGTTCGATATAAAAAAGAAAATTCATTCTCAATTTACTCGATACGATGAAGAAGCTCTTCTAACACCTCGATTCATGCTGGCAGAGATTAGCTCGTCGCTTCCGCCGGGGCGGAAAGTATTTTTATAGTTGGCCGAGTAAAAAACCGCGCGGCTCGTAAGCTACGCGAGGCAGCCGGCTTCGGGCGGACCGCTTGTGCTCCAGCACGCACGGAGGAGAGCCCGACCGAGGAGGAGAGGCGAGGCCCGAGCGAAATACGTTGGCATCCAAATAATTTGGGGTACGTTCGTGTGAGATATGAATGAGAGAAGTGGGTACGGCGCGGCGTTGTTTACTGTCTGGCAGGAGCGGCGTAGAAGAAGAAGAAGCATCCGCGTGCACCGACGAAAAACGTGGAACGACGAAGACGAGAAGAAGATGGGGGAAAGGGAGAAGGACACACCGAGACCAGTCGCGAGCGAGCGAGCGAGAGGAATAGACAAGGGTCGGAAGACGGACAGAGAGATCTCGGGCATACAGAGAGGGATTTAGCAGGGACGAAGAGAGAACCGCAAAAGGGAGAGAGTAAGAAGAATGAGGACAAGAAGAGGGGAACCTGGTACACGGGGACGGGGACCGGGCCCAGGATTCGAAGAAAGAAGAAACGGGGAGTCAACGACCCAACGAGATGTGCCGTCTCTCTGTGTGTTAAGGCGCGCTTGAAACCCTCTACCCTCTCTCTCTCTCTCACTCGTCTTGTGCAAAGACCTCCGCTATTGCGGATTGATACGGGATCAAGGCCGTTTGCCTTGCGGAATTCCAGCCTGTACGTCTCGCACAGGTGGTAGGAACTTGACAAACGCGAACCGAGAAGATTCCATCGTTCTTCGGTTCCCATTCTAAAGAGGAGCGGCGGGGGGAGAGAAGAAGGGAGAAAAAAAATTTGAACCGGCGTTCACGCTGGAGTACACGGGAGGGTAATAAAGTGGCAACGACCGTGGTTCGAATGAAAATGAACGCGCAGAAACGGCGATAAATTATTGCGAATCTGCATCGATCGAACAAGGCCGTGAAAGTTACGTCACGTTAGAAAGGAAAATAGCAGGATCGTGCGCGTAAACTGTTTCAGCTATGAGACACGGCTATCGTAGATGAACTCTCACTGAATATTTACTACGCTGTATAAAACGAAATAGCTTTTTCGTTTAATGCCCGAAAATGTTTTACGATTTTTACTTCGCTCGGACGTAGAAATTGGACGTTGACTTTCTACGTGGACCATACGCTGCAACTTTACGCCGATACCTAATGCAACGCTTCTCGTCGAATCGAATATTTTTCCGCGTTTGGAAATCTATTTCTGACGCGTATGGAAAAGTTCCTTCGATGACGCGGTACACCCGATCTCTCGACGCGCGTGCGCGCATGGACCCGTCTCCTCCGCCGCCGCTGCTGCTTCTTGCTTCGAATCGTATGAATGATTGTTGTTGTCGCGGCGTGCCCGTCAATCTCTTGACGTCACGGCAGCGGCGGTCGTGTTACAACCGTGCGACCGTTATGTGACCGATTGGCACACGACTGCTCCACGGCACCTGTGTTGCTACGTGATTCCTCTGCTTTTTCGTGTTAGCAGAATTCGGCCCTCGTTTCCCATGTTACACGCGTTAACAACCCGAGATTATTCAGTCAATATCCGAGTCGACGTATCAAGTAATCTAAATAACTATACAGAAATAAAAAAAAAAATAAAATAATTCGCAGTCTGATTTCGAATACATCGCGAATAGCCGTGGTTCCTCGGTGCGCAATTGTGATCAACGACGACATGGGGCGTCACGCCGCGTCGGCGAAAAAAATTCCAAATCGGCGCGCTTAAAGACACGCCAGTTTCGGCGAGTGGGATTGATATGGAGATTAAAGGGAGGGGTCCTCTACGAGAGTGAGAGATCGGCCGAACAGAATGAAACGATTCTCTCGTGAAGAGGGACGAGGACGAAGCGGACCGATGGAAAAGGAGAAAGATAAAGAGAAAGACCCGTATACATATATATATATATATATACATACACGCGCGTAGAGAGAGGAGCAAGGCATGCACGAAGCGGTGAAAGGGGAGGACAAGAGGGTCAGTAGCTCTGCGTTCTCATGCATTCCGCTCTGTCATGGCGGCCAGCGACTCAGACACGCTTCGTCTGTCCTCGTTCTGCATGCACTCCGGGGGCAACGTGCAGTTCGTCCTCGTTCCACCCGGCTAGAGGGAACAAGCGAGAAGGGAAGAGGAGCCCGCGAGTAAGTTGGCAAAAGACGGCGGCGATCGCACGGGGGTGGGGTGCCAGAGAGAGTGAGAGAGAGGGAGGAACAGCGCCCACTGCGCTAAATGCTCCACGGTGAAGGCGCGCGCGTTTTCTCGCTGCGCACTCGGGGCCCCCTTTTTCCACAAGGCCCTTTTGCGTCGCGACGTAAACAAGCCGCGGCCACGCTGTTCTCCGATCTCGAAGAGGAACGTTACTACTCCGAGAAGTAAATTTTAACCGTTTATGGGTCCGTGTAGCTTTCAGGTCACATTTTAATTTATCGTTATTTTACCAAGATGTGTAAACGTTACAGGCCGTTGTTATCTGAAAGTCACACGGTGAAATGTATCGCATTAAAAACGTTTAAACGTAACAATTTTTGTTCATCCGCGTATGGAAGTTTGTTATCGCTGATTTCTAGTTCGCTTAATTTCTTGCGATTTAAAACGACAATTCGGCCCAGAGGATTAATCATGAGAAAATTGATTTGAATGTCGAAGACAGGTGAGGTACGTAGAGAAGGACCTGGTGAAATGTATCGCATTAAAATCGTTTAAACGTAACAATTTTTGTTCATCCGCGTATGTAAGTTTGTTATTGCTGATTTCTCGTTCACTTCATTTCTTACGATTTAAAACGACGATTCAGCCGAGAGGGTTAATCATGAGAAAATTGATTTGAACGTCGAAGACAGGTGAGGTACGTAGAGAAGGACCTGTCATCCTTCGCGGATGACGACGACCGCGTGGAACGCGACTGATTCATGGAATAAAATGAGAAACGGTAATTTGCATCCGCCGAGATTTAGATATGATTTGATGTTCTCGGTATCGTTGATGATACTACCGTGCGAGACAGGAGATGGAAGAGGATACGATGCCTCTTCGAAATACGAAATAAGTTAACGATCAAACGTAGCCGCGAGACCATTACGCGAAGTGCGAGGCGGGTTAGCAGCCGTAAACACGACGTGGCGCGACGTTTTTATTGCTGGCACGCTAACCACGATCGCGTATTTAATCAGCTCGGGCTTTGTTGGACCGAAATACCCGCGAGTATGGGACGTTTTTTTTAACAGGGTTTCTCGGAAATACCGCTCGGTACAGATCGATCATAAATCGCGGGCCGTTGCTCGTCTCGGTTGTTTCAGAAAATAGAAAGTCTGCCGAACGAACCGATCGACAAAACTTAAAAAGAAAAAATAAAGAGCCGACAAATATATATCCGTACAACTTTCTTTAGGCTCCGTTTAGTCACGAAGTTTAATGCCTCAGGAATGTTAAAACATTTTTGCTTGGATACACAGAACGTCTTGTTTGTACTTTGCCAAACACATTTTGCTATCATAGACAGGCAGGGAATGACGAATTAAAAATGAAACCGTAAACGTCGAAGCGTTAAATGTTTGACCGACAGAGAATGTATGCGTGTATATGGGGAAGCGACAAAGGTGGAGCGAGAAGATATTGAAAGGAAAGAGAATGGTAGGGAAGCCGACTGGATATCCTCGCTCGGCAACGTGGGTACTATCGTATATCTTCTCACAGGAGGGCGGGAACGTCGTCTCGTAAGGGGAGACAGCAGAAGGGCGAGAAGGGCCCCGCTAACGCGCGACCATCGAATAACGCGGAGAAAGGGCACATGAATGCCTCGTGTTTGTACATGCGCGAGAGCGATGAACTTGAGAAGAAGCTTTTGCCTTGACTTAG
>SHCU01001999.1:0-14173 GCA_004307685.1 Ceratina australensis | reverse complement strand
TTTCTCCTACGGATCAAGATTCAAAAAAAGAAATATGCTACGACAAGTCTTATTCCCACACAGATTCCTAATCTAACAAAATTATTCTGTCATCAGCTATTCGAGTCAGTCTATAACCCTTGCTACCTTTTCTAATATAAAATAATGTAAAATTAAGTATGAAAAGAGATGCTTTCATATTCTTTGAAGGCAAGAGTACTTTATAGTAGTTATGTGGTTTCTCCTACGGAACAAGATTCAAAAAAACAAATATGCTACGACAAGTCTTATTCCCACACAGATCCCTAATCTAACAAAATTATTCTGTCATCGTCTATTCGACTCAGTCCCTTTCATATCTGTGGACACAAAATCGAGAGTTAAGAGAAATCGAGGATTAATTAGGAAGCTCGACTGGTTTTCCGCGGCAGGAAATAATTAGCCGCGACCGGATACGATGATTGGTAAGCTGCGCGCCGTGGGCGCCGAAGGCAGCCCGACATGACTCCCAATCGACTTTTACGCCGTGGCTTGACGTTCGAACCTTTTGCTATGCCTCGCGTGGCCCTTTGATTCGGTCGCATACAATACACGCGCGCGCCCATGTACGCTGGCACGCAGTTACTATTGTTTTGGTTGAACAAGCGCGGTTCACTTGTTTAACGAACAGCGAGGCACGTAGCGAGTACGTACGTGTACGCCGGTAAGCTCACGTATTTTACACCACCGTTGGCTCGTCGCGTTCCTGGCCCCGAGAACGGAAACGGCGCTATCTCGTCGATTTTGATCTCGCTGCGTCGACTATCTCCCAGCGTTTTCGCGGATTCTCTCCGCGCTGCTTCTCCCGTTTCCACCCTTCGCCGATCGTGCTCGTTCGCTCGCGGGTGGAAAAATCTCGCGAAAACAAAAGGAGCTTACGAATACAATGCAAGACGAGATACATATACCGCGAGGGATATAGAATTACAGATGCGATTACGGTTGCTCGGTGCTTTTATCGTATATCGATCGTACCGTGCATGCAGGTGTAGGGTAAGCCCTTATCGGGGTTTTGTTTGTATACCTTTGAAATAAAAGCAGCAGGTATCTATGATCGTAGACGACTCGCGAATGCAAATGCGAGAAACTCGAAGCGCATCAAAAGATTTTTCGAGCCAATGAGTTTCTCGAAAAGCGTGAGCAAATATTTCTGCTTTAATATTCGCGAGCTTTCATACGATCATGCTTCCCATTGACAACGAGCGATGCAGAGGATGAAAGGGAATTCCTGTCGTTCCGAACGATTGCATTCTTCTCGTAATCAAACATCCAGCTATTGAAAAATTTCGTAGAAAATATACGATAACGGTAACTCTAATATCGATGTACACGAGAAGGGGATAAATCGATTTGCGGAGAGTGAACAAATTCATGGAAATTCTACTTGGTGCATTGTGCATTAAAGAATTTTTTGAGATTTTTAAAGTAGCAAATTTCGCTTGAAAAAATTACCTAACTTGGTACTTTGTCATCATCAAAGTGTGTATTCGTGTGCGTACATAATAGGTTGTTAGCATCGGTTGCTTAACAGCTAGGATCCAAATGGATGAATGTAGATGAACCTCGAAGGTTGTGGTTTCGTCCGTGTACAATGAAGTTCATAGTTAAAATTCCAACGTTCGCGAAATATGGCGGGGTTCAACTTGGGGTTAAATAAACCTCGTCACACAGCGAGTGTACAATACACGAGTTTCGCAATTAATATGAATTCACCGCTGAAAATTTCATGGCGGAACTAGCGAGGTCGATTCTTTCCACGCGTGCCGTGCATACCGCACTGTACGTTATTAAACTCGTGATCAAACCGTAGCCGTGGTCGACATAAATCTCGCCGAAAGAGAGGAAGTAGAAAAATAACTCGTACATAGCGGCAGCTAGTTCTTCGGCGTCGAACCAGTTCCCAGCTAGCCGAGAGGGAAAAATTCGTCAACGAGCGTAAGCATCGGTGAAGACTCGATGGACTCCGCACGATGGGCCGTGGCCTTGTTATTAATCATACCGTTTGAGACTCTCGTAAAACGAACAAGTTAATGAGACGTACGGTCACTGGTCACCCGTATATCCTACTCCAGAACCCAGGCGAACACGTTTAAGCTTCTCTCATTCTTTCTGTTTTCGTAGGGCAGTTCCAGGATGAATATAATCGTCATAAATATACAATATTACATCCGCGGTCATTCATGGTCGAGTGTATTTTTAACACTTGTCCTACTATGTAGTTTGGAACAATGATTTCTCAGCTCATAACTTCCCCATTCGAGAAGTTGATATACAGTGACGAACCTCTTGCAATCCTATCCCGTTGGTTTTAACTGTCAAAACGTAAAAATCCAAACATAGGCTTCTCACTTTTTCTGAATGTGAAATGTGAGAAATTGAGAGCCGACCAGCAATCATTATCCCAAACTGTACATGTCTTCTTGTTTACTTTTGAGAAACAATGAAGGAACGTATAATCGCAAAACGATTAACAAGGAGCTCGTCAAATTTAATTATCTTATTGATTTCGCTGTTTTTATGAGATCATGCAAACCTTGAGAAAGCTCTATATTGAGGAGATACGTCAACAGGCTGCGTGCCTCGGCGTATGGTTTCGTGACAGGAGGCAGCCGATGAACGGTATGCAGTTTCCGCCACAAAATCCTGAATTCCCGTCTATTTCGGGACCGTCGTAACAACAACGTATCGATGACGGCTTAACGTGCGTGACAGAGAAAAGGGGAAAAGGAGTCGACAGTCCACCCTGAATATTTTCTTGATACAGGCAAGAATCTAGTTCCCTTACAAGCTTTCTTTTTATTCGGTTTAAAAATTCATTTAAAAAATGTAACCTCGACGGGTCGGTAACTTCCGTTTGTAGTTTCCCAAACACCGTTTGCACAGGTGGCCGTGAAAAATCCTATTTACCCTCCTAGAACCATGAGCCATTCCACGGTTATCAAAAAGGTTGATTCGTTTATCGCGAGCAGAAGGGTTGCCAGGTCGAGATGGATCGCAGGCACAGGTGGCGTGACATTAAAATGTTCACACTTCCACCGCGTCTGGTTCCGAGCCGCGTTATCTTGGA
The DNA here is from genome assembly GCA_004307685.1 of Ceratina australensis. Taxonomy (NCBI): domain Eukaryota; kingdom Metazoa; phylum Arthropoda; class Insecta; order Hymenoptera; family Apidae; genus Ceratina; species Ceratina australensis. Next base: position 11,088 of record SHCU01001999.1, on the reverse strand, counting down.
TCGGCGCCTTTGTACGTGACACATTCTCGACGTGTGTACCAGCGAACGAAGAGAGAGAGAGAGAGAGAGAGAGAAGCCTGTCTACGGGAAAGGTGGAAATTTACAGTCATTAAACAGCGTTCAGAGGCCTCGAGTGGCTCGACGTTCACGTTGCTCGTGTCCGTCTTCTGCGAATCGAATGCGATTGCTGTTAAACCGTTGACTCGTATTACAGCTTCCATCCCCGACAAGCGATTATCCCGTCTTCGAAGGTCAAGAAGAGTTCTCGCTTCCGAGTTTTCGACGTGAGAATTGAATCTCTTTTGAATGTTGGATTCGGGATTGAAAAGATCAAAGCAACACTTGACAGAGACTCGTAAGTTTATTGTGCGCAGTGATTCATGTACGCTAAAGCGTACATCGGATATCTGACTATATATTGGTTGGACAATTTATCGGTGTGGTAACTACAGGACGTATATATCCAAGGGGCAGGATGAGTAAGAAGGTTCAGGAACCTAGATCAGTTTCGATTTTGAAGGAGTAAGATGATTACGACAGGATCGTTTCTATTACGTGGTTTGAAATTTGTATTCGACAGACTTAGCTAAAACATAATTTGATTTATGATTGAAAAAAGTATTTAAAAAATTCAATTATTAATCGTGACTACTGGTTACTAAATAATCAGAGATAACGAGAGAACTGCTTGGCGTGCGATCGTGAAAATGGTATCCTGTTTGAGGAGCACGTGAAACCTAATTTTATCTCCAGGTTCCCGACGCTTCCTCTGTGTTATCGAACCCCCTGAACTAATTACTCGTTAACGGCGTCCTAAAACGGATCGGCCGGTGAACGTGGCCGCTGTCAACGGTCATTAAATCGATTAAATCGGAGGAAGGAAGAGTGCAGTCAGCGGGGCAGCTGTTGAGTACACGTATATTCGGTGCCGATCGTCGGGCGCAACGTGCAACGAGCAGCGTGCGCCGATCTCATCGGGACACGTCTTTTCTCTCCCCCGAGCAGCTGGAAGTGTCGTAAATAATAGGATAAGCGAGTCGCCGCCTCGGTGGCCCGTTATCTACTCGGACGAGAAACCTAAAGGCATAAATTCGCAGCGAGCAACCGGCTCAGATGAATCTCTTCGTAATTTCACCTCCGTAAATTGGATCGGTACGCATCAACAATCGATTTATCGTCCTTATTATTTCGCTGACGTAGAAAGTACGGCCAGAAATGTGTAAGGGATTCTTTGATATTTTTCGACTAATCACGCGTCAAACGACTGGGTATTAACTATAAATATTAATCAGACAAAAATAAAATGGCAATCATGATAGCCTTCTGTAATTTGCAATCGTTATATTCCAGATTTTATACATAGATTGAAACATGGCATATATAGAAATGATAAGAAATTTATTGAATGCCCGAGGACATGCAAAACATTAAAAGCGGAATATAAATTATGATTTATTAAAATACTTGATATGTTTTGAAATAACTGAATATCATATTAATGGTAATTTTCAATTATTAATCAGATTACGTTCTGCCCATTTCGGCGGAGCTGGCGTTTACTCCCGGCAAGGGCGGAGAACGTGAAACGCTCGGGCGGGAAATCGATTCGTTTTGCGGCCGATTGGATCCCGTCGCAGGTGGAAAAAGCGACTCGTAATCGTTCGCGGACCGAATCGAAATGCAGAACATCGTCCGCGCATTTACCTGTCAGCTTATTTTTACGCGAAACCCCTGCAAATCGGAGAACGCGTCACGCGTTCCCTGCTAGCCGCTAATGGCGATCGCGGAGCGATGCCTTGAAAAGGGTCGGCAAAAATAGTGCGAGGCCCAAGTGGAATTCGATGTCCGATCTTCGCGCCGAGAATAATGCGCGAAACGAACGCGATTCTGTTCTATCGATAAACCACTGGAGACTAGTTAACGTGCGCTCGTCGATCGCGGCCCACCAACGGGTATTAATTGATTTAAGTGGCCGGATCCTCGACCACACGAATATCTTCGAACTGATGCTTAACCCGGATTCCGCGGAATATCGACAGCCCACGTCGAGTGTAACTTCATCCGCGGTTCACACGATCATTACATGGTTCCAGATGTTTATCTCAGAATTATCAAATAATCAATCAAATCAACATCGAAATATCTCAGAATTTAGGACTCCGCGCCATTATATGATCATTACTCATATTGTTCTTTATTTACTTATTTGGAGTAGATGGTAGATATAGAGCAGCAACAGCCAAACAGCAAATCACACAATTTCAGTTTCGCAGACGTGTTGACCAAATGTGCATAGTGTTAAAGACGAGTTTATGGATTTCCAATTTTCATTCTTAATTTGTAAGTAAAATATAAATTTCAACAAATAAGAAATTAGAAGTTAGAAAATTATTTTATTATATTATATAAAATTAGAAACAGGAAGCAATACAAGAGAAAGTGAAAGACATGGAAGAAATTATAAGTAAAGTGCTAGGGGAAAGGTGGTACATACGAGCCGCCACAATGATGAAAGGGCAAACTCTGGTTACGGGATCGTTTCATTCACCTTTGTCTCGTCGAGTTCCGTTCTCCCTGGAGGACGCTTAACATTTCGATATCACCTTCTAAAGACCGCCCTCGATCCAACTTTTAAGGCGTTCCCCATAGATCAGATAAATGTCGTGGCGATCTCGGTGAAATAGAGTTCTGGTATAGATCTTTATAGTTTAATGCACGAGCCTTGAAATAGACCTTAAGGTTATATGAATCGTGGGGTCTTTATAAAAGATTTATGAACTCTAACAAAAAGCTCCGTCGAGCGCTTGAAGGAAACTTACAATTTGAGTTACAGGGAAGTACGAATTGTGCTCGACATGCGTTTTTAAGATACAAGCAACTTTGTACAGAGATTTTTAAATTTCTAACAGCCTGATGCATGATTTTACCATTAAGATTCTATCAAGATAACGAAGATAACGCATAGTTTCGTCTATATTTTTTTACAAGTTGAATAAAAATTTTATCATTCAACATAGCCGCTGAAGATATAACTCTTTTAATAGCCTCGACAAATTTTTAACACGATCCATAAACGTAACATCTAATAACTGTTATTTCGATGGTTTGTCATTGTTTTTATGTAAGGGCTCGTGCAACCTTAAACGGTGCGCGTCTACGGAGGCAAACCCGGCTCGTAACTCGTGCTAAACCCGTACCTATAATGTAACGCATACCCGTATCCCGAGCGTGGAATCGAAGACCGGTTCTTAATAATTAACATATGCAACGTTAATTTTACGGAATTATAATTTCACGTCACTCATCGGCGTCGGTCGAGCCCGTCGGGCGAAACGCGCACAACCGTGGTTATACGCGCGTAATACCCATGGGACGAGAAACGAGAAGAAGGACATCGCGTGTGCGATGAACGAGCAGCGGAGATAGAGGCCAGGGTGCACCTCCTGTCTTTCAGCTACCGGCTCGCACTCGAGGAAGCGAGAGACGCGACTTCTTCCCCTCGCCGAGTTTGAATCCGAGGCAATCCCGGTAGAGAGGCTCGTTTCAAATTTTTTCCTAGCCAAGATTGAGATAATTCCTCGCTCGCTACTCCTTGCCGCGATATACGCGAACGATTCTAATTGTCGCCGGTTAACTACTTAATAACCGTTGCACGCGCGTCCGCATATTAACGTTCCAACACGTCCGGTGGTCTCCGCGCGATCAGCTAATTGCCGAGAGCAGGATCAAATTGTCGGGTTGACGGAAACAATGACACTCGACGAGTTCTGATTTCATCGGAACCACAGCGTCGAGATAACGCGACATGTCAGATAACTCTTCGCATGAATATTTACAGCGAGGAGAAAAAGTGAATACGTATGCGATGTAAAATACGTTACATCAAGTTCGCGAGTCTTCGCGTAAAGACAATAAAAAGCATTGAAATTTTAACAATTATTAAACATCACGTTAATAGAGTATTTATTCGTGTATCGACTATACTATTTCCCATGATTAAATTCTAGAAATAAACGAAAGTAACGCGCGTGAACCGAGCAAGATAGCCTAGACGTCTGTCTATGGATGTCCGTATTTTTCTGCTGCTCGTTTTTGCTCGATGCCCAGCGAGCGGAGGGTCGAGCAGCATGATTTCAAAGGGGAACGATGACAAGAAACGCAGAGGCGACGGTTTCGTGGCGCCCGGATAATCGCTGGCAAAGTGGATCGAGTCGGAAACGATGTCGGTTAAAAAGCATCTCGTCGAAAGACATCACGGTCGCCTCGAAAAACCTACCACGTGTACCGAATACGTACTCTAAACCTATCAACGGAATACGCGATCCACCGACGGGGTTACACGTGTCCGGACATGTAGGTTTCCATTAATCAAATCGGGCTGGCAATGAGTTTAAAACAACCTCGTGATTTTCTGGCTCGCCGCAACGTTTACTGCTAGACGGGTGAGCCACGAGGTTGACCGTGAATTCAGGGAACGGGGCGGAGGCTGAAATATCTATGACTGAAGGGTAGAAAGGCGATGTTCGCCGGGCGGAATTAGTAGTTGCGGGAGAGGGAGCGCGTATAAAGTTCGCGAGAGTTGACTGCGGGCGGTTCTACATACATGCACTTACGGCGAAGATGGTTCATTTACGTTGAACGAACGTGTCTTGTTAACTGCATGCACGACTGGCCGTGAAACCCAATATGCACACCGAAAACGAGTTGAACGAACGAGCTTGGGACGCGTAGGACCACCAGTAAAATCGAGACAGAGGAATGGTTCGAAAATGGAGAAAGGGTGTATACGCAGTTTGACAAAGGGCCGACCACACGTACCTCGAGCCACGTCCAGGCTCGAAAAGCTCCCTGTCCTTTAGACAGTTTTACCCTTCGGGTTCCCAGGCGCACTCGAACCAGTTTTAATGAATCCCGTCTGACTTTATTCCGAGCAAACCTTGCAGTTTTATCGCGCAAGAGAGGGTGATTATTCGCAACGGTTGGTAACGATTCACGGCACTCAACGAACTGTACGAGGAACGGCGTTAATTAATCGAGATGTGGGTCTCGAATCTGCAAGCCGAAACGCGGAGAAATATGGACCAACGAAGCAGAATAGGACGTTGAGGATTCGCGGCTCGGTGAGACGCGATCATTACTATTACACGCTCGGTCCATTGGTGCGAGGCCTCAGGTGAGAAGCTCGGCGGCCGCTGCTTCGTTATTCGTCGCGCGTATACACCACTCTTGCATCCTCCCACGTTTCTATTAATAACACCGCGGGAAGGTATGTATTTATAGGCATGTCAGACTGCACCGGTCACGAGAATTATAAAAATACACGATATGCAAACGAAATTTCGCTATCGGCCAATTAAATTGGAAATTCATCGACGAACGACTACTGCCGAGGGTTTAATTGATATCGTATTAAGAATCCATGCATCGGAGGCAAGTCACGAATAAATGTCATCCGATTAGATCGGAGGTGAGACATTGTCAAAGGTTAACCAAGTGACTCTTTGTGCGTTCTCGACATCAAGCTCGTGGCTGATTAAAGCTGGCTGAAAAGCTTGTACGGATCGATAACGATCGATGATACGCTAAACGTTTGCCAATGTATTACCATTCGCACGTAGATATCGTGCGAAAAAAGCAGGACAAACGTTATCACGCTAGAAAACTCATAGAATGCATACGGACGTAACTGAGAGGTAAAATATGAAATTGAACGAGAAAGATTACGAGCATCGCAACAATATGTTCCGGTTCACGCAATTCGATTAGGAGCGATGTCACTTTGTCCGCGGGTGGATTCCTGGTGAAATAAGCTCGCAGAGAGCAATTATCGTTTGTGGACGATCTCGGTCTATCTCCCTTTCGCTGATCGTTGTCGAGATGAAGATAATTAAGCGGAGTACGTTTGTCCTTTTGTTTAACAAACCGCTCTGCGGAAGAGGTTGGAAGGAGGGCAGCTAGTTTCCACGTACCGCGTTCATTGTGATTTCCATTCTTTTCAATCTACTTCAATGGGTATCTCGCTTTAGAATGTACACGTCTACACGTGTCAACGCACGTAGATGGTAGCATAAGAAATCGTACAAAGGCGATCGTGACTGTGACTGGTTTCTTCCGGGTTGCTTAGTCAAGATGCGACGATTGAAACTAAACCTGGTATCTTGTAAATGGACTATTTAACACGCTAAGAATTTATAATTCTCCAAATAGGATTATAAGATACTTAGTGAAACGAGACTACGTACAAAAGTGTTAGAAAAGAAAGCTGTTTCACGAGTAGTTTTACGTTAGAATAGCTTAAACTTACTTGGGTTTGACCCACTCCAAGACGAATGGATCTACGGAAGAGAAACGTAGGTCTCAGTTGTTGGTAGGAACAATCTGGTATCTATATCCATGCGACATCGTATCGTCTCCTAGACTGTAGACACTCTTGAATCACAGTCAGATCTCGACGAACTTCGTGCTGTATCAGCACGCGGAAGGCAACTGGAACGAGCTGTTTTCCAGGTACGTAACGAGGCGAGAGGAAGATGAACGAGCGTGCTAGGACGTTAGAAGTGGCCGTATCGTATCGAGAAACTCTGCGAGAGAAGATGAGGACAACACGGTGGTGAATGGAGGAGAAAAGAAAAGTGTGGTAGTAGAGCGAAAGACGGCGATGGTGGAAGAAGAGAAGTATAGAAAGAAGAACAGGCGAGAGTGTTTATGGCGACAAGAACAGCAGAACCGTGGCACGACAGCTTGGTTATCGGAAACCAAAGGTGACGGCCTGCTGGTGTACAGAATGCCCGCGGAACATCTCTCTTCTAACGAGTTGACAGAGCAACTACGGCCTGTCTACGTTACACCGAAACTCTTCGTACTTCGTGACAGTGGAACAGAGTACAGGTTGGGACAATGACTCCTGACTGGCTCTGGCTTGTCTTCATTTTCTCTAGCTAGGGGACAACATTCAAGAAGAGTAATATGTTTGCCTTGTTTTTCATAGCTCGGTCCAGCATTGATGTTCCTACATTTTCATACAATTATGGGACTGAATGAAAGCAATTTTAACTTGTCACTTGATAGATAATCATTAAACGATGTTATTTTGTTTCGAAGTGATGTTAGAATTAGTTCCATATTTTTTCAAGTCAGAGAGATATCGTATCCATTTCCTGTCTTTTAGTAAAATTTATAAAAATTCGAAGTCCTTAGATTCAAAGACCCAAAAATGCAAAAAATTCGAAGATCCAAAGATTGAAAGATAAGCGAGGAATCATTATCTCAACCTGTACGTACTTTCTCATCAAGAGTTCGTACATTAATCTTATTCGTATTCAACCGTAGTCTTATCAATCGATCTTCTAAGCAACCATTTCTCCCGCTTTTTAGTGTCCGTGTTCCGCTGCCTGTATTATGATAAGCCAGATCTAGCTGTAAGCCGTATTTAAACGGAATATTATTCTAACATTTTACAAACGCTGCGGTCTGGCTTGAACGCAGCCGGGGAAGACGTGATGATCCCTCTTCTCGAGTGAGAACGAAACCTCGGAATAACATTCCATTGAGACGTACCCGGAAGCTTTAACCAGTATAACAGCAGCGAGAACATTGCCCGAAGACTCTATCCCGCGCCGCGTCTTTTCCTTCTAAAGCAAATTCTCTCAATCGCAGCATCTATTCTACGTATCAGGCTATAAACTCTGTCTCACACAATTTCGCGAAATTGAATCAGAATTTGCACTTGACACTATTCCTATTAAAGCTGTCAAAATAAACTCGTTGAAACTTTCGCTTAATTAATTTTTCTCAATTAAATTTGTCACTTTTTCGAATGACGCGAATAGGTCAAGACATTGGTTTTGTAGTTTTCCGATGTGTATGAATCCAGTATGAACTACGGATAATGTGAATCCTATATAAACGGGAATGTTCACAGGTTCACAGAGTTCCACGTGCGTACACGGTTTCGACGGAGGTGCTCCTCCGGTATCATTAGAGAAGCCATTCGAGACTCACGCCCCCATTGTCCGAGGGCGACTTCTTGCTCCTCTTCCTCTACCTCGCCCCGGTTAACGCCGAAGATACGCGACAGCTTACCGAGACAATGCCGTACGTGTATCGTGCATCATATTTCACGGCCCATTCCATTTTGTGTCCGGCCGCGTGTAAGTACGTATCGGTCCCGAGTCCCCTTCCTATCCTCTGCACTGGACTAAAATCCCCCTACCCGTCGTCCCGGTGGACCACCGTGGTTAAAATCATTTCGCCGGCCTCCCTCGACGCCACGCTACTCAACTTAATTCCTTACTCGTTCTTTCCTCCCGCTGAAATTCCGCGATTTATTGGACAAATTCCATCGGGTATACAAAAGGCACGACTTTTTTAATTATTGTTATTTCGAACGCATCAAACTTTCTCATTCTCGAGTCGCTTTCATAGTTTTCGTTTAAAAATTCGATTTGATATCGGAAGTTCTCTTGTATCAAATTCGTTTGAGTTCTTACCATGTATTTACTCGGTTTTATTAAAATTTTTCAATCAAATAATACAATTTTTTAGCGACAATTTTTGAAAGATACACCTCTAGGTTGCCGTTTATATTGACTACGTCAAAATTGAATTTGGTATATACGATTGATCCTTTGGCGCTTGTTCGTCGACCCAACTCGTCGCACGTTGTCTGAGATCGTTATGAGATTCGCGTGGGAAACATCGTGGTCAGACGTAAATTAGATTCTTGGATTAAATATTTCAGTTTTTTATTTAAACGTATCGAAAACCTTGTAGCCGAAGATCTTTGCCTCGTTACGATTTCGCTATCGCTGGGATGCCGGTCGGCATATCTTATGCCACGATAAACAATGTCGGTCTTGTGTTCGATGGTCTAGAAATGGTAAAAACCGTTTGGTAAGAAGTGCGCGCATGTCGTGGCGCGCTAGTTGCAAGCTTACAATTCTCGCTCCATCGGCAAGCATAACAGACGACAACTCGAATCAAAGAGCTTCAATTACTTCTGCGAATCGCTCTTTTTCTCATTTATTTGTTCCGCATCGATCGGGTACAATCGTTGTTTTCATGAAACCCGAAGACCTTCTTTTGCGAACATTTGTATAAAACACTGATTCGTTCGCTTAATTAGTTACCTCTTCTTGATGAGTACTTATACTCGTTATGAAGAAACGGTAATAGTATTCGACCTGCGAACTGTCGTTTACTTTGTCTGCACAATAATAGATTAAATTAATTAAATAATTATTCTTTTTTTTTTACGTTCGTTGTCGTCACTTAAGTATTCCGATGCAATTTGGATACACAATTTTTAAAGAGCTACAGTTGACTGGTTAAGGGTTGGAGAACGTTTTACGGCGGCTCAGCGATTTTCACTGAGAAAAGATTGCGAGGAACATAGACGCTTGCCATGTGGATGCACAACTCCCGTAGAGCAAGTGCATTGTTCCTTTTCTTGGAAGGTTCGTTCCGCATACCGAGACACACAGTCTGGCCGCGCCGTTTAACAAACTTACGCCGCTGTAATTCACAATAATCGTATCTAATGGACAGAGCGCGATATATGTTCGCTTATGAGGTAATTGATCGCCGTAATAGGGAAGCAATAAAGCTCCGCGAATGGAGCAGCGAAGGTTCATATGCGCATACTTTACATTTATCAGTATTTGATTTACTCGTGCCAATGTCATCGCGCTACGTCTATGGTAGCATTCAAAGAATGGAACAGAGGCAAAAGCTCATCAATATACGTACGTCGGGTGATTTACTGTACTACTATAATAGCATCTTCGAATTTATTTTTTGACAATGTGGATTGATGAATTTTTAGATTTTTAGGTATCGGAGATTTTCTCAAAAACTGAACGTTAAATAAACCAATTTTATCTCATATCTTATTCTTTTTACCAGGAATCACCTAGTACTCACGTTATTGTATCCCTGAAAATTCCATTCATTCAACTGAAAAATTTGATTCGCCATAAATTAAGATCGATGATCGATGAGAGAGTCCGAAGTGAATACGATCCGGCAACTATTTCTCTTCAACCGTATCTGCCTCTGGAATGGTACTTGAACTACGACTCATTAATTTTATTACAGTTTACATGGTGGCCAGGCGGTGCGCGTACGCGGCGTTATTCGCAGTTAACAAGAACATCGCGTGAAAACCGAAGCCGGGCAGCTTTTTCTGATTTCATTTCGCAGCGACCGCCGCCGTGTCCGGTGCTTACGGTGTGTGCGTATCGAGCGCACGCGAACTATTCGAGCGACCGCGGGCGGTCCGAAGCTCCCTCTCTTTCTCTCTTCTCTCGCCTCGCGTTCGGTTTTCTTCATCCGCTGCTTCCTCCGCACAGTCGACAAGAACCAGTAATGATTAATTAAGCTTTCCGAGAAAACGCAACAAGTGATACGTTATTAGCGCTTAGTGGCACAGTTTACTTGGTTCGTTGCCTTTCTACGTACGCGTATCTCCCTCTCTCTAGCTTCCCCTGACCGGTCAAAGATGCAGCTTCGACGTGCTGTTTTAAGCTTCAACAATCGCTATATAGCGGAACGAACTGGCGCCTGGCTCCGGGTCGCACGCTATCTGCACGGTGCTTCCAGCCACGTACACGCGATTCGCGGCATGAAAATCGATAAACTCGGGAAATCTATGGCAGTGATTATATCCGCTGGTAGAGCCGGATGATCGAGAACACATGCTCGCGGTTATACATATTCCGTTCCGTGTGAAATCGCTCCTCGAAAACCGGCGATAAACGGGGGTTACGATCTTCCCTAGATTTACATCGCTACTGCAGTTTGTTATAACCAGAGCTTACAGCAGGGGGGGACAAAAGTACGGTGGGAGTATGGAAATGAAAAGCGCATTTACATTATTAACTAGATTCGTACCACGGGCAGTTCTATTTCAAAATTATAGAAACAAAATGTAAAGTAATGGGATGTTGTAAGTTCTATCAGAAATTCGTAAAATCCCTCGTTTTTATCGGTATAAAAATATTCGCGTACCGTCATTAATTATCGTTATTTGTTATTGATTAACCCTCTATGGGCCAGTGTAACTTTCAGGTCACATTTTAATTTATAATT
>SHCU01001991.1:0-14216 GCA_004307685.1 Ceratina australensis | reverse complement strand
CGTGAACGTCAGCCGTGAAATATTAAACCAATAATAAATGTAATCTGCAAATTGTTCGGTCAGACTTAAAAATAAAAAATAAAATTAATTATTTCACGAATAAAAATCAGCTGGAAAGTAATGAATTGAATAAAAATGTGCAGGGGCTCGCGCGATCCAAGAAGCGAGAGGAGCTGATCCATCTTTTACAGTTGGCACAATGCTGGAGAAAAGTAAAAAGCGAAATAATGTCGCGAGGTACAAATTAATTATTAGGACAGAACGACGTCGTGCGAATTAATTACGGGAATATAATCCGGCGTGACTTAATTAGTTAGTTGAAACCATCCGTGCGCGGGAGGGAGGTAAAAAGAGCGGAAGTTCGCCGGGAAAGAAGCATCGCGACGGGTGAAATTAATCAAAGTATATAACTGCGTATCTGGCCATTCGGGTTTCTTAATTAATAACCCAACGCGGTTCGATTTTCAGTTTTGGCCTAGTTCGCCCTGCCGTTCCACGCAGACCCGTTGACCCGATACGGATCACTCTTTAGGTATCGATGCTACTATGTGTTACAGGGAAATAAGGAATAGTTCGATAGGAAACTTTCTAATTGAGCCCCGTATTTGTAAGTCGGAAATAATTCCGTGGGGGAAAACGATAAAGTTCGACGGTTAAACGGCCCGAACAATTGTTGAACTTTAAACAATAAGCTCGAACAGTTTCTGGGAGCAATAAGAAGTTACGTTTCATTAACTCCGAGCTGGAACGGCTAACAAAGGTTAAAAAATAAATTTTAACGAGCTACCGTTCCGTTATAATGGAAACCGGTGTAGCCCGAAAGGGGTTAATTCCTTCGGTGTTTCTTGAAATCACTTCGTCGAAACGTTCGCCTTATTGAGGTGACGCGGGAGGTTGGAAAAGAGGAACAGCAAACGGCCTGTGAATCGCAACGACCCGGGTTCGCGTGACTACGTAGCAAAAATTAATTTCCATCCACAGTAATTATTCGATGCTAGATTGTAGCTTGTAGCAACCGGTGTACCAGTTCGCTGCTACTTGTTTCTCGTTTTGTTGTAAATACCGACGAAAACGCTTCGTTTTAAACCCCTTTGATCCGGAGAAATTGAATATTCTCTGTACAGGCGTAACAGCTGTTCCACGCTGATAAGACACTTATCCATTAAGCCCGAAATTCCAATTTCATTGCCTTATATTAGAACAATTTGGCAATTAACCCTTTGGGCACATTCGACGTCTGAGAGACGTCATTCACTTGTTTTCCCTAGGAGCGGATTTAAAAAAAGGTTACACGTTGTATACGGATAATTTATTAATTATATCCGTTCCACATGCAAATATTTTCTCAAATAAATCCATACCCAAGGGGTTAATAATAATTAATATTATATCTGATAATTTCTCTATATAATAAATCAGTTTAATTTTTACTGCATGTTAGAGAATGCGCAATGCGATACTCAAAATCATCATTACCCTAAGCACTCGCAACGGAAGAGGTAGGGGTCCTGTGATCCGTCTTCTAGACAAGTGACTGTACGATAGGCCGGATCATTCGTCACGGGCAATTTGTAGGACGATTTGCAAGACAAAGTCGTAGCCGGTTTAATGTGATCGGTGCAAGACGTTTCGTTTCCTTGATAAGAACACAAGGCATTCACCCTTACGTTCCTCGAGGTAGAACACGTTTCTACTGAAATGAAGTCTCACAACCATACCATCAATACGTGAAACTTTCCAATCAATTTTTTAATACATTTAAGTTGAATTACTATAAAATATATGCTATAATATATACATTTTATATAATATAAATATATGATTTATATAATATAATATAAATATGTGAATCAAATATTCCAGTCCTGTTTCAATGATTGATAAACAATTTAAATAGTATTTTATGCAGGAACTCTGGATTAAAAATATGTCTTCAGATTCATGTAATTAGATCGTTTATTCGAAATATTAAACACGCAGTTCATCGAATATCCTGTTGCATATTATTATTCTAATTACATATTTCACAATTAAAATGCTACTCGAACTGCTGACAGTATTTAATTATATGTATGTACATTACGTATGTACGTGCGTAGAGGAAAGCTCGATTGGTAGAATGTTTAATGAATATTGAATGATTAGCAATATTCCAAATAATATATCAGATAATAAAGTGTAATAATTAATCAACTAATTCGGCAAACGCCGTGAAATTATTCAAATTCAGCTGTGTTCAAATATTAACTCGGATAAGAGGAGCTAGCGTGTCCCACGCATTTAAAATTAATTAATAATTCAGTGAAGAATTATTAGCAGCCAGTTATTGGCTGTATCAAATATTTTATTCACTTCTATGTCTCATTGAAGAAAAATTAGTATCGTAAGAAACATTGTATGTCTTATTGTTACGAAAAATATAATTAAAAAATAATCTATTTAATTTATACTCACATGATTTATGCAATCCATTATAAATGAGTTTAAAAGCCTATCCAACGCAACGTTTTCGCGTTTCGCTCAACGTAATCTCGACGCGAAACGATTTTCGCTAACACCTTAAAATTCGTTGCCGAATGGACTTACAGTGGGTGCAGAAAGTACACGTGCACCCTTTAAAGCAGAATAACTTTGTAATATCCGTCTATACGATCTCAAATTCTTAGAGAAATTAAAAGGGTTATTACATATAAAAAATGCAATTGCTCGAAATAAAAAATGAATAATTAAACTTAACTGAACTTATAATAAGATTTTTGAATGTATATAAAAATTACAATGAAATCTATTAAAGCGAGCTATGGATATTTACAACTCGTTCAAAATCATCGAGAATTTTCAATGTATAATAGTTTTTAATGTCACAGGACTCCATACCTCCTGATCGAATTAATTTTAATTTGCATATTAAAAATTATACTAAAAAAAATGACACAAAATTATTTCTACTTTTTTTAATCAAACTCGAGATTTTATTTGTAATCTCGTTATCATTTTTTTCATCTACTTGGTAGTGACTTCCTTAACTTCACAAAAAGTACCAAACCGTAAATCCTGGACGAAATTATTTTGACTTAAGTGCATGGACACTTTTTACGCGTACTGTACGTAAAGCACGGGCCATGGCATTGGTCGTCGACACGGTTCCGTTCAAAACGCAATTGTGCCGGCAGGTGTAAGTCAGAATGCTGTTTCCTGAGAACTTTATACCGGGTACGCGATGGTTCGAGAGAGGTTTACCGCAACCGACCAGTTCGTAACTTTCGGGAAGGACGCAGCCGGGTCCGTTTTCCGGATTTTCCCGCGTTGTCTGACGACGAATAATTAACGGTGTCGTAATTAAACCCGCGCAAATAAGACAATAATTGAATTCCTCACGGCTGTGGCCACGCCTCGCCTCTTCGTTAAGTTCAGCCAATCATTTTTCCTTCTCGATAAAATTACAAATTTCACAGCTTCCTTTATAAATAAATAAACACGCAACGGGAGGTTTCACAGCGATTTTTTTATAACTAAAATATCATGCTTCTCGTCGAAGTAAATAAGTTGGATACAGTCGTCGTTGAAATCGTGACAATCGAATTTATCGTCGCGCATCGCTGACCTCGGTACACAGTCGCCTTCCCGTTCGTACAATGGGACTTATTTTTCCAATTTTCAAGTTGACAACAAACGTTGATTACGTGCTCGAAGGCGACAACAGTATATCCGTCTGCATGCGCACCTTCGTCTTGTCAACGAAGCGAAAATAAAACGAACGAAGCGCAAAGATTTATTTGTAAGTTACAATAAGCAATCTGCGATATTTTCCCTCGGAAAATTTCGTGCGCGAACATAGACGGAATTTAAATAAATCGTTCCAAAGGTTCCGTCGAATTTGATCAAAAACTGGTTACTGTTGATGAAACTTTTTTATATGTATAAGCTGTTATAACATTTTTTAATACCATGTACATGTGTCAGGAATTGATGAATAAAAACGCGATTTTCGAATGTTTGCCGAACTGAGCATTTCAGTTTCGTAACAAAAAAAAGCAATTATTGGAACAGGGCTTTGTAAACACGCGAGCATCGAAAATGATTTATGGATCACGCTAACGGCTTGTTGAATATAATTGAATTATTTGCGAATTTCAGAACGCGAAACGCGATATGATGTATCGCGGGATATACTTACATCGGCGTGTATGATATTTTAGTTCCAGATGTCATGGACGTACGCGTGATATACATATCACAACTAAACTGATGCGGACAGCTTGACGTTTCAATCTCACCGGATATTTAATTAAATAATGAATTGAATATGGTCACTGGTACGTATCCTGAAACAAGCGAGGATCATATTTCGCCTCGCGCGGCCGCATGAAAAATCGGGCGCACCATCTAAACGATCTTAGCCGACAGGAAATTAATTTTTTTTTCTTTTCAGAGAAAAATAGAAAGATTTTTCTCTCGCGTTTAGACGTTCAGCAAATTTCAAAAATGAACGTGATACTTCAAAAGCACGAGGCTAAGCACATATATAAAGTGCCGGAAGGACTCCGGGAATTGTGCACTGACATTTCACGCGAAGTGAGTATCACTATAACTGATGATAAATGCGATTTAAAATGTAACGTCGCAATTCTTAAATTAACGAATTATATTCACATTATATTTACCCTTAAATGAATTGATTCACTTACAATGAATATATAATATTTTATTAATTCTTCTTTGTAAATGGAAACCTCACTTCTTCGAAAGCCATTTTCAAATGCAAAATGTATACCAAATATTATTATTTAATATTGAAAATTCTCTCAATTTAATTATCGTTGTTAATTGAGTAAACAATGAATAATCGATTTTATAATTCGAAACAGGTTCTTCGGTCACAACCTGATAACCTGATCTTCTTTATCTCCGAATATGTCGATACGCTTCTAATCACGCGCGAAAACACGAAAAGTACATTTATCCGAGTACCCTGAGAAAGTTCCCCGAGAAGCTTCATTTTTATTTGTTTCTATTCCAGTTGCGGTTCAAGTCGTGAACAATATTCTGCTCGGGAGCCAGGCGATCCTGTCCATTCTTTATCGATCCGGTTTCACTCTGGAGCAGATCACCGTCGCGGCTCCAAGGATTCAAGTAAACTTAATTACCGTCTTTATTTAATTACATCCTGTATGATTTTATCAACCATTTATTCGTTTCACATCCCCTCTTTTATTCCTCTTATTCCCTTATTCTCCCTTTTGGTAGAAAGCATTCCGCGAGTATTTGGATGCGGTAGACATGCAACCGGTACAAGTATGCGAGGGTAAGTGAACGGCGAATGAATCGTAAAAAGGGACCAGGTAAACGTAACGTTTTTAAGCGTGCCGCTTAAGGGGAGCTCGTTTGAGGGTAAAGTTGTAAAATGCGAAGGGAATAAAGATATGCTGCCTGTGGTTGGTAATCACGGTTGATATTGATGAAAGTTTCAACGATTCGTAAGATAGAGCTGCTCGTTCCTTGTAGGAACGAGCAGCTCGATGAAACTGATTAATGCCAGCGGAAGCATGCATTAAAGTCAGAAACTAGGAAACGACTTGATAACTGGCTCCGATAAAATCGTGTATATTTTATAAGAGCTGGAGTACGTAATAAGACTGGAAGTTTGTAAAAAGGTTTTACTAGAAACGTAGCAGCGTATTTGTGTCGTGCATTTGCAAAAATATTACGAGAATTTATAATTTAATTTGATGATTTTTGTGGAAATTACTTGAAGCGTAGACCCGACCTGCGATGAGAAATCAATGATATCGATAAGAGCTATCCTCGAGGCTACGGGAGCGACGCGTGAGGACGCGGAACGTGCTGCGACAGTGATACAAGTCAGAAATTACAACGACCGTGTCTCCTGAATTTAAGTGCGGGGCGATTGACATAGATAATTCTAATTAGGCTGCGTTTCGCGGGCACTACGAGAGAATGGCTTTGAACGAATCCCAGGGTAAGGTCCAATGGCAAAGGGCCGTTGTGAACACGCTTGACATCCTAAGGAGGGCCGGCGCCACGCAAGCGGAAATCTCGAAAGCCGCGAGACACATTAAAGTAATGATTTCTGGCTCCAATGCAACGTTTCACCAACCGACGTTTAATTGCTCTTGCGTGTAGTTTGCCTATCGTGGATATTACATCAGAAGGAACCTAAGGATCGACGCACGTAAGATTGTCATTACATGAACCAGAGTTCAGGATTACGTATTTTCGAGATTGTCATTACATGGACCAGAGTTCAGTACTACATATTTTCGAGATTGTCATTACATGAACCAGAGTTCAGGATTACATATTTTTGAGATTGTCATTCCATGAACCAGAGTTCAGGATTACGTATTTTCGAGATTGTCATTACATGAACCAGAGTTCAGGATTACATACTTTCGACATTGTCATTCCATGAACCAGAGTTCAGGATTACGTATTTTCGAGATTGTCATTACATGAACCAGAGTTCAGTATTACGTATTTTCGATAATTCCTCAGCTGGCACGGAAGACGAGCTCCTTAAGAAGGACGAACGTATATTGGAACCAGAGGAAGCAATACAAGCGGTCGCTTGGATGGAGATGATGTACGAAGACTCAGGATTGACGCCAGAGAAGGCCAACGAGGCTGCTACAATTATTCAAGTAACGTTAACAAAGCAGATCAACGCTCTCATCTCGAGTTACTCAACAATTTTCATCGATTGACAGAGAGCCTATAGGAAGTATCGTACAAGGAGGCGATGCTACGACGTACAGAAGCTAGAGTCATCGAAGTCATTGGTGGCTGAGGCTATTTTGGACAAGTTGCATCAAAGAATTTTTGAGTCAGTAACGATGCACGGAGAAATCCCAGAGTATGGAACTCGGGAGGAAATGATGGCTGCGAGTACGAAGATCCAAATGGCTTTCAAAGAACGTATGAGGAGCTTGCGTATAGTAAAGGAAGGTATGCCACGCGATTAGGTATTTTTTAAACTATTACGCGTATTTTTATATTACGCGTATTTTTAAACTACTTGTTAGATGTCTTTGAGCCCGGTCAATTCGACGAAGAAGAAGAATTCGAGGACGAAGGTGAATGATAATTTTGTACAGTTCATACAACCTTAAAAATTAAGAACTGATATTCTTAATCTAAAATAGAGGAAGCAGCGCCAGCCACAACGCCACCTCCACCGCCTAAACCTAAGTATCGTCCGAAGGAACCTGAGCTGAAGGAATACGCTGAAGAAGATTTAGTAGAAGACACGGACGCGACGGAAGAGTTGCAGGTGTCGGAGGCCGAGCCGACGACGGAGCAATTGGCCACTAGCCCGGAACCGCAGTCGGAATTGGACGAGGAAGGTGATGAAGGTACGAAGGAATTGATCATTTCTGTACACGTGTACGCAGCGCGTAAATCAACTCGCAACGTGACCTCTCGCAGCGAGTGTAACGAAGGAGAAGATGGGGGAGGAGAAGCTGGAGGAGAAGACGGAGGATGAAGCGGAAGAAGAAATGAAAGAAGAAGGAAAAGAGACCGCGGACGAGGAAACGCAGGAAGAGGAGGAGCAGCAGCAGCAGGAAGAAGCGAGGACAGGAGAGGAAGAGAAGGCTGAAGAGGTAGGGGAGGAGACAAAAGAAACGGAAAAGGGACCAAATGATGCCCAAGAGGCCGGCGGCGCACCGGAATGATATAAACGCGCTCATTTATTCGCTTTATTAAAGCAATATACTACCAAAATAAGTTTATTAACTTTATTAGCGTGATATATTTTTAAAAATAACCTCCTACAGCGGTGCACGAACCTCGGAATTGAATTTCTGCTCGCGTCGTTTCTATTTTTCCGCCCTACATTCTTCCCGGAAGCGAAGGGCACGAAATTGAAAAATAGAATGAAAATTCGCTGAGAAATTTGATACGGTATCTACGTCCAATGAGAATTTGTAAGATACACAACACGTGAAATAACAAAGATCAAGTCGTTCTCCCATCGATATTCGAATTTCTATCCAGATTGTAACCGTAGTAGTCGATAATAAAATGCACGAGTACACCTATTGGTAATAGCTTTTATAAGAAAAAAAATGAATATCTAACAAACGTGTGAGTCACAAATAATGTGTGTACAAAACTAGCACAGGACAGATACTTTCTCCGGGATCTAGAAAGTGTGCCTCCACGGCGTGCCCTTCGCGGAGCAGCATGTACCGGTCTTTATCAAACGAGACTTCAGATTCTTGAAATCGTTGCACTCCCCCTCTCGGAAGATTTGCCTGCACTCGTGTCTACACGCTTTCCCCATCGACGCGCGATAATTATCGTTCTTCGAGTATTTTCCACCCCGTTTCCCGGTCACGTTGATCTCATCCATCTGACAAGTGGTCTCCGACGTGTACGATTTGTTGCACTCGTCCTTAACGCGCTCGTTCGCGAACTCGACGTCGCCGAAGTACGTCTTGTGCTTGCACTTCTTATTAGCCTTGTACTTCTCGACTAAAATGCACAGGGAGTCCTTGTGATTGATCGTGCCCACGGAGTCGTCCAGCTCCTCGTCGTTCAGCTCTTGCACGGCCGAGATTCTTTCCGTGTCCTTCGCGCAACAGTTGCGGCCGCAAATCGTATCGCGCGTCATATGCTCCTGGCGACAGCGGCCTTTGTGATTGTTGGAACTTTTTGAGGCGCAGATGCAGGTCTCCGAGTTGAGACATTTCTCCGTTGAACAACTGTTATAAAATATTTTATACGCGACTATACAGTCTGGTTTCAAATAAAATTTAATTGAAGATTGAATGGACTCTCGAGTAAAAATAAGGATAAAACCTTCAAAAGGTGTGATAAGTACTTTGTGGCTTATAAACGAAACTTTCATATCAACCTGCATTCGTTCTCGCAGCAATGACGGCAATGGTGCGAGTGGCAGCAAAGGTGCCGACTCTGATGACAAGCCTGGCGAGGTCGCAACACATCAAGATTAGAATGCTTCGCGCAGTGATTGCAAGAACGCGAATTGCTGGAGGAATTATCTTTCTGCATGGCGAACGTGCACCGTGAATTTTGATTAATCGACTTGTAAACCCTTCCTTCGGCGGTAGATTCACGGTTCTCCGCGGTGCAGTCTGAAATTGTTTTAGTGAACATACGCCCGGTTAAGAGCCGAAATTCTACGTACGTCTCTCTGACGAATGGCTACTTTTGACATTGTTCACTTCGTTCTGATCTCTGTCATACAGAAGATTCACGGAGCCTAGTTTCACCGAAGACTCCTTCGGGCTTCGCCTCGAGTGTGAACAAGAACTACGGCCTCGACTAGAGTTTACGGATTCCGTTATAAAACTTCTCATGGTTTTCGTATCGCAACTACAAAAAAATTGTTCGAGGTAGAAGTGCAAAGATAATTACTTATCTCTGCGATGAGCGTGAAATCGATTTCTGCATAGAAGTTTACGCTACTTCTCTAACTGATCCGATTTGGAGAACTCGGTTTTCTTCACGGTTCCATTGTGTTCTTTACTGGGCACGACGTCGAGCGTGTCTCCGGCGCTACACTGATTATTGCGTTTACGACAACAACTGCAGATTATTGGCTTCTGAAGGAAGTTCTCCTTGATCGAAACGTTCTCCCCGCACTCGTCGTTCCAAAGTGTCTTCGCTTCGACAACGCGATGTGGCCTTCCACTCGAACATTTTCTCGATGGGAATTGTAAAGCCTCTTGCTCGTTTTGCTCCTCGTTTCCGCTAACGCTTTCCGTCTGATTTCAAGTATTGTTAGTGAAAGCGATGTCAGTAATACTTTAACAGTGTAGCAGTTCAAAGAAGAGATATTTATATTTCGAGCGCGATGATTGAATTTATAACAGTATTGATGTATCGAGGAATATTGGAAAGCGTCGATTAGACGATTACTTTGTCAGATTTTGTTGTTTCCTCGGCGTTACAGCAGAGACCATAATTTTTCGGGAATTTACGTCGAGCTCGACGGAAGGCTACCGTGGCTGCGACCAACTGATGTGACGACGACGGACAAACTTGAGACATGGCTAAGGAATCGTTTCGAGCGATCAAACAATCCCCGGATTTAAAAAATGATTTGTTATTCAATTGGAAGTTAATTGGTTAAGTTTGCTGCGGGGGAAAGGGTGATTGGGCGTTGAAGTGAGCCACGCTCTTCCACGAATAATTTACACAAAGATCGAATTCAATTTTCAACGATGTGAACCACTCGGATTTCACGGAAATAACAATTTGTAATTAACGATAGTCGTCAATTTCGAACGCTGTGTATAAAATTACAGATTGTATCGAACCGTGCTGAAATTACAGTGGCGTGCAAAATAGTTTCCGCGATATTTCATCCCTCCCCAAAGATGTTCTATTGGATTCAAGTCCGCAGACTGAGAAGGCCAGTCGAAAACTTGTATTTTATTTGTAGGCAACCAGCTTTTTATAATTTTTGATGCGTGTTTGGGGTCATTATCATGCTGAAAGGACTAAGGACAAGGATTTTTCAAGAAAGACAAGAACATTTCTTAGCGCTAAAAGTTCGCAGATGTTGAAATGTCTTAGTAAAACTCAAAATCGTTCGTCTTACTGACAGTTTAAATGAGCCCTAGCGAACAAAGAACGCTAAAAAACTATCTCAACTCTTCTTTCTTGGAAGAAAAATTGCTAAACCTGGCCTGGAACTTTTGCGCACTACTATATATATATATATATATATACATGAACGTGTTGTATACAATGAAACCTATTCGAGAAAGGTATATTAATTGATCTGCTTCCCTTTATTTGTACGTGACATAGAAGATTGTTTACAAATATTACATAATATCAACATGTACAAAATTTTTTCATACATACCTGTTTATTACAAAATGATTCTTTTTGGTTGTGTAAGGCAACCAAGTATAAAAATCTGTTACATTTATTAGAAAAAGTATAAAGATCTCTAAATTTTGGACGGATGTTTCTTTATACAATTTTATCAGTCTTCTTTTAGAACACATACGTTCTAAATCTTCAAGGTAAAAATATTGTACATTATTGACACTTAAGATGACACATGATTATAAAAATAAATAATTACGATCAAAATTGCGAACGTATGACAAGTATTTCGTTTTTGTTTCATTTCAACTGCGATATATGTTAAGCTATATAAATAATTCGAGCGATTCGGAAGTCTTAGGAGACGAAACCGACATACACTCGAGTTATTTTATACAGGTCAATGACTATACTTGTTAATATCTATTGTAAATAAATTCTCTTCAAAGAGAAAATATAATGTTCGAAAGGTATCCCTAGAGATACTGTATCTTACTTTGGTGCCCATCAATGTACTGCTCAGCAAGTTATACTTAATAGCTATTTAAGGCCAAAGAAGCTCTATATTTGGAGACTGCAGATCTTCGAATAGTTTGTACATCGAAAAAACAACTAACCAGCAGTATATCTGAAACGGATATCAAATTACATGATAAATGAAGAATCAGTAAAACATTGTACAACAGTTTCATACTCACATTGTATGTCATCCAAAACCAAATGCACATTGCCGCAAATGTTGCATCAAGCTAAACAGATAATGACATTAAAGGAATACCTGATTATAAATTTAGAAGATATTAGAAATAAGAATCATACTACACCACTCTTCAACCTCTATGTTAGAAATTTTCTTTCAATATAAGATATGATTATTTTCACTGCACTGATTACATTGTTCAATAATGATGAAGAAACACTACACTTTAAATTCACAATTGTCTTATCTGAATCTTATTGAATATATGCAATGCAATCATATAATGGAACTACAATTTTATGAATGAAAGGCATCATTATCATTTTGAGTAGAATCTGACATCAAGATAAAAAAGTGATTGATCTGGAATGATATGATGCATGAAAAGACTTACATAAATATAGTAGCCTCCTACAAGCCATAGTCCAAACACTAATTGGAATAGGCACACGATGAACCACAGTATAAGCCAAGGAAGCAACCATCCTCGTATTCCTTCTTTTATACCATAGACCATCATACCTCCTGATGCACTTAAGAGGATAAGGCAAAATATGAGGAAGCCTCCAACAACTTGCATAGCTAGAAGACAATAATAATATGAAAACATGGATCACTAGTGAGGAATTCATATAACTTACATCCTCTGACATCAGCTTCAAATAAAGGATTATACAGTTGAGTTGAATCACCTCCATTTAATTGGTAACAGATCAATGTAATCAGTACTATACTAATGGCCTAAAACAAGCAACAATGAATTAACTCTCTTAAGAAATATTCGATACTGTGAAGAAGTAATCATATTGAAAGAAGAGTACATACAATTGTGTAAAAGGCAATAGCTTTGCATCCTGTCTTGATATTGTTGGTCCATATGAATGGTGACCAGCAAGTGTCCAACATGACCATGTTTCCGTTAAAATAATTCACCTGTGATTATAATTGTCACGTACATTAGACACCACGATGCTGCAAACGCAGATGATCTAACCAAGGATACACCCACTAGCTATTAACGCGCTTGGGCGTCGACGCAGCACGCGTACCAACACAAGGACATTAAAAACTTTCGAAGCGCCATAAGGTAATCTCCACTTATCACAAGGGATACCATGAATACGTATCATGGTAATGCAGGAATCGGATATTAAAATCTAAACATTAAAAAGAAGCGTGATACCTTAGATGTATGTGATAAAAATATAACTGAAGTGTTTTAATATATATTTTATGGACGAATTACGATGTAGTATTAAATTAAATTTTATTACCGACTGCATGTGACATCCTCGCCAAGATACTAAATGTATATTTGCTCCAGAGGTATACACTAAAATACATGAATTTTCTTTTGAAAGACGGTGAAATTTTGAATAAAAAATTCCTCTTCCAGTTTTTCTGTTAATTGTTAACGAGATTATTAATGAAAAAAGTGAAGAGGCGTGTTCTAATCGAATCTCGCAGAGTCAAAGAAGACACCATAGCAGCAAAGTGATCTGCGTGCTATTTATGCTTGTTTTAACAATTTAGAACAATTTAGAATTCAATTAGCAATTTAGAAAATAATTGCAAAATACTGGTTTCTTTCTTCAATTGATTATTTTAATCTTTAAGAACTGCGAGGACATTATGTTTATTATGTTTTATAGTGAGGGGTTAATCAAATCTGTACTTGTAGTAACAAGCAATGATGAACGTTCGATAAAACATCGTGAATATATGTGATAAGTCACGTAAAAGTCAGCATTCACGTATTACCATGGAGTCGAGCATTGTCGGTGATTAAACCGTGGAAAATTTAGCTCAATGGTTTCGTGTTACGTCGTTGTGGTTTCCGCGGCGAGCAGCCATTTTGGTACCGCAAGTGCAAATAAACCGCTTGAAGCCAGATAAGATCTGCGACTGATAATGCAGTCGCAAAATAAGACCCATACCTCCTGAGCGCGTTGTTAAAATGTTAAGAGCCGCGTTACACGAACCCAGAAAAGAAGGTCCCGCCTAATTAGGCATTAGATTCATACTGATACCATTAAGAATAAAGTCGCATTAAAACAATGAAGTTATGCGTGCAGTAACTATGTTGAAATGCCGTCGTCTCCAACGAAAGAATTTCTCTACTTAAGAATCTACTCTTCAGTCTTGTGCGTATAGGAACGCTTATCGAAACGCGTCGTTCATTCGATTTAAATGGCGCAGTTTAGAAACAACAACGCATTTGTTGTTTTAAACTTAATCAGCGGATTTCTCGGTTCGCATTACGAGAACATCAGACGACTGGTAATTCAATGAAACAGTGCGGAGCTCACGTGAGAGCCTCTTAAATTCCTATTAAGGAAAACAATAGAGTGCTGCGTAATGGGCATTCTTCTCGAAGCTACAAGATGATAGAGTCGTTACTGATTACAAGATAAAGTATCGTAATTTAATCTGAAATACTGACATCATTCCACGATACTAAAAAAAATTCTGTATTTTCATCTTATTAAGCAATGCTATTGATTTTTGATATGAGAAGAATAGATTCATTATGTGATACCGATCTGACTAAATCGATCGGAGTAATGATATCCCCGATTGGAACCATCGCAACGTATGGAATTTATACCATAGTTGGCACTTGATCTGTTGTAGTACGCGAAACTGCTGGTTATTGTGGGCATATCTAATGTCAAGTGGATCGCGAGTA
>SHCU01001986.1:2966-14251 GCA_004307685.1 Ceratina australensis | reverse complement strand
AACGAGTCTAGGTCAGGAACGACGATGACGACAGCTACCAACGTTTGACCTTAAGGTCTAATTTTAAAATTCTCACTGGTAGGAGAGACCCGAGAGAGAGATAGAGAGAGAGACGAGGAGGCCGGGGTGGATTGTTAAGAGATGCAACGAGAGTGTGATGAAACTTGATGAAACAACAAATATTATCTGTGGCTATCAATACGCGACCGATACCCCGGGACCATGATTCTTCATTCGATAACGGGAATCGAGGCCGTCGACCGTGTGTCTTTTATCTTTCGCCTAGCCTCACTTCCCTTCCTATTATTCTTTATCACGATGCAACGATTATTTAACATATCAATATATATTTATTTCATATTATTAGGTCGTTCGGAAAGCAATTTCGTTTTTTTCCATTACATTTCATAGGAAAAAGCGAAATTATTTTCCGAACGACCTAATATATTATATCATATATATTTATTTCATATTCAATATATATTATTTCATATGTACCTTTTATTAATATATGAAAATCGCGAGTTATTTATTTACAATTATGAATTCTTTTTCCACAGAAGGAGCCGATGGATCAAATACATGCACAAATTATTATCATTTAATTTCAATTAATATATTTTATTAACATGTATGTGTATGTGTTTATTTAAAAATAATCGAGTAAAAAAAGGAGCAAGAATAAATTCCCGGGCGGATCGATTCGAAATCCTCTTACTAATAATTGAATCCTCACCTCCTGGGTCTCGACAGCCTCTTTAACATGCTCCGCGATCTCAGCCGCCTTGATGCCCGTCTCGATAGGCGCGATCTGCGAATGCCGCCTCGTCTGGGCCTCCGTGGTCAGCTCCTGGTAGCAGGACTCCCCGGAGCCACGTCTACTACCAGCGATGCACATCGCGCGACGGAATAGTCCGGCGACGACCGCGCACAAACCACACTGCATACCCGTCGCGCTGCCACGGCTGGATAACGAGCCTCCATTCGTGCCCCGTCGACGGGTCCGAGTCCCGCGGGAGCTACCCTCGCGTGCCTGGGACGCCAGCTTTTCTATACTTCCCCCTTGATTTTTTTTCTTATTTATTCGCCTTTAGTAAAAATCCTTCTGGTTTGTTAACGGTGATTATCATTTATTTATGGATACTTGCTGGTTTGAACTACGGGTTTCAATCTTTGATGACTTTAATTTTTATGCCCGGGAGGGTGTGCAATTTTTAGATTAAGTCTGGAAATTTGGAATTATGGTTGGATTCTTTCTATTCATTTCAATTTTTATTTCAGGAGGATCTGCAGTTCTTTTGATTCTTCTTTTTCTTGCTGGAGTTTCTATGGTGATTTCAATTTTTATTCCAGATGCAATTTTTAGTTTTCGCAGAGCTTCGGTACTCTTAGGAGGGCTTCACGGTATCTTTAATTAAATTTAATATTAGTTCTCCTGCAGTCCAGATATTTTTTGGTATTTGTTTCCTAGTGAAGTTATATGGCCGCAGCCTTTTTCAATTTCTGTTCCAATCTATGTCTTCATACTTCTCTTCGTGATTCATATTTTTCTATGTTTATGTGCAAATTGTCTACTCTATACTCTTCGCTATCAGTACTATTCATTTTTTTCCCTTTGTCTGTATGTCTTGTGTTTGTGCTTTCTTTACGGTTCTTCTCAATTTTTATAACTTTGATCTTCTTGTAAGGGTCACAAATCTTTATTTGCATTCTAGTTTCTAACTCTTCACTGTAAAATATCATTGATTTCTTTCGTCTATCTTTTCAATCTCCTAATTCCTTGATTTCAAATACTACACTTCATTACTATTTCATCCATTAATCACTACTTTGGTATTTTATTCAATTATCTTTGGGCAAAGTTACAGAGTGTGCGTTCTTAGCCTTCTTTTTCAGCCTTCAATTGTTCTTATATCTTCACTTTCTCACCTGCGATCTTGCGAATTCCCTTAAGATATCTTCCTAATTAATCCTCCGGATCGGTCTACGTACAGTCTTCCCTTGTACATCCGCTGCCACCTACGTAATCGTTCGTGTCTTCCATCTTCAACATTATCTTCTTATTTTAGACTCTTGTAATTTCTGACTCCTCCATACATTCCACTCATCCTTCTAGTTATTCAATCTTCTATCACCAATTGGACGCCAAATGTTGAACTTCACTCTTCCTTCCTATTTCACTAGCTTTTGGTAAAATTAAATGGTTTCGAGCAGTTACTTATCTTCAACTTCGTGGCTCACATTTTTCTGGTTCTGCATTCTATCTCTTCACGTCTTCAATATCCGCTTTTTACTTTATCTTGCCAATAATTATTGATCTTCCTTCATTATACGTATATAGTTCTGCTGTCCTACCTGATTGGATCCTTTCACACCTTTCAGCCTTTTTATCCTGCCTCCTTAATCAAATCATACAGCATTCAAACTTCAGTTCCTCTTTACATTTTTTATTCATCTTCATCTCCCAGCTTCACATTTTTCTTTATATTATTTCTTCTTCTTATATACTTTAACTATACTACTATACATTTATTTCTTCTATCCCTCGTTCAATACGCCCCACATTCTACCTCAGCTTCTTCTATTAGTCTGCAGTGTTCTGTCAACTTCTCTTAATATTGCACTTACTTCTACCCAAAGTTATACTCTTCGTCCATTTCTTCCGATTGTTATTGGTTCAATACCAAGTCTGCACTACATTAATCTTCAACTCCTCTCAATATTGCACTTCCTTCTTCTGCTAAAGTTATATTTCTTCTTCCTCCTACTTCAATTCAAATCCTCCTTTTTTCTACCCTCTTCACACTTGATTCATCCCAAATCTCTTCTCAGATTACCCTCCTGTCTTCATCTATCTGCCCGTTCTTCCACATTTACTATTCTCTTCGTTACCAATTACGACTTCTTCTTCACTTCATCAATTCACACTAAATCTCCGATCCTTTTAGAGATGCACTCTTCACTTCTCACTTCTACCTCACTTCCACTCTCCCTCTGAATTTTCTTCTCCTCTGAATTCAACTACTCAAGCTGACCCAACTGCGCCCCCAGTCCCATCCTCACCACTGGTTCCCACGATCGAATTCATCCCAGTTCCACCCTGTTACGATTATTCGTCTCCCTTGACGAGGGCTCCCCGAAGAGGATTCACTGCCACCACGTATATCACCTGTATTATCAGGTAACTAGGAATTCATACTGGGAAACGAGGTAGGGAGGAGCTCCTTCCGACCACCTCTCTCTCTCTCACTTCGTGAGTCCCTGTCTGTCTTTCTCTCGCGAAGGAAACTATCGATTGCCGCGAAGTTACGAGACCGATAGAGTCTAACGACACACGTTCTCAGGTATGCGATATATCAATTGTTTTTCGACGACATTGACACTAATCATTTTTGTTCGTTTTAACCACTTTCCGATATGTTATTAAAACAATTGTAGGCTCTGTAATTACTACCACAGTCGATCAAAATTAATGAACTCGAAAATATGTATTCATAGTTAGCTCGCACAGGTAGAACCTTCCCATGTGGTTAATAGCCTGTTGGATGATAATGTGACGGTGCAATGGTGGGACACAATGGGACGGTGATAAGCGGAAAGTGTACAATAAAATAAATGAATAAAGACGTCGAAACAGGCTCACAACACGTGTTCCCCTCTCACGTGCGACTGCCTTCGGTGACAATTGTCGACCACATGTCAGGAATCATATTACATACTTTTTAGCACGAAATTTAACCGATATAAAAATAGATTATTAATACAGAATACGGATTGAAAATTTTTCTTCTTTTTTCCATTCAACCAAATATTGCACATGTCTACGAAGACTGACAGCACGTGCTCAGTCGGGATAAAGACTCTCGAGGGTGAACGAAATCTGGGAATCTCTCGATGAACCATCGCCTCGAAGCTGATAAGACTATACCTATTCCTTTTACCTCCTGTCAGGGAGAAGTAAAAATGGGCAAGAACAAAGAAGCAGGCTCCTCTTTGTTCCCTTCGGCCTCGATTTTTCTGCCAAGACTTTTTCAGCTTACAGAGCAGCAATTATAACCGTAGCGAGGTAGCACGTAGTTAGCGACGAGGAAAGCTTCAAGGGGCCAGGGGCAGAAGGCGATGAGAAAATAAGTGGGGTAATCGAAATGCATGCTTGTTATATATATCACAGGAGTTTTTGGTTGTGTATAAGTTAGGACTGTCTAGAGATTCCTGCCTTCCAAAGGTCGTCACGAGTTTACGATAACTCAGATAGAGTTCAGCCAGACTAGTTTTACTGGTTCTACCTTGTTACAAAAAATCAAGCTTGATTACTAATTGATTATAAGAAGAAGATTGTAAACAGCCTGTTATTGTGATGGTTTAATAACGTCCTGGAGATGGCTGTTCCCAGTGCTCTAAATTATACAACAGTGTTGCGGTCTGATACAATCGTACTCCGCTGTCACAGTATCCCCAAAAGGAACACTATTACATATTCCGAAGACCCAAATCCTAGCTCGAACACCTCGAATCACTTATCGATATACTCGAACATAAAATTGTTATAAACAACCTCTTGATACCATTCACTCTCTTTAAATTAAACACGATATCAATCAAATGCAAATGCAGTATCGTTAAGACAGACACCATGGCATCACCATAGATTCACACATTTCCGCATATCCTCCTATTCATTCTACCTTTAAATAATGCTTCAGCTAAGAAACATTGCGGCACTAGGTATTCCCATACCTCATGAGCTCACCATATCCACAGTATCATCCACCATGCTCATATGCACAAAACAGAGTCCATGATCTCCCTGTAACCCCAGAAAATACTATTTACAGACATCATGAGCTCACCGTAGACCAGCTCATAGTACCCACACACAATATCCACGAAACAGACACCCTGAGAACCGATCATAGTATTCACAGAACAGACTCGATGAGCCTACCATAAACGCGCGCATAGTACCCGTCGCAAGACAGACACCATGAGCTCACCGGAGATCCGCATATCTACCTTTAAACACTATGCGCTATCGCAGCGAGTTTCTATCACGCGAGACCTACGGAACGAACGACGCGACGGGGTAACGCCCGCACGGAGAGATATCTCGTAGCCGCTTCCGCACCGGGACGAGCAGCGAGCAGCCTAGGGAGTCTGGGCCCCGGGCCCCGAGGCCCGTCCGCCGCGGCACAACCCACGAGGTGCTTCACCCCCCCACCTCACTCCCCCCTCGTTGACAGTCCCACGCGCGACGCCGTGCGTGCGATCGGAACGAGGATCCCGTGAGGACAGACAGACAGACAGACAGACAGAGAAACGAGCACGACAGAGAGGGTCGTCTATCCCGATGAGAAAAAATCTGCGGGCCGGGTGGGTTCCAGCCGTTTTTTCTTTTTTTTTTTGTCACCGCCGACTCTGTGCACGCCGGCCGGCCGCTGTGCACGCACTGACGGAGCCGCCGGAGCCACTGGGCTGTTCGAGCGAGCTCCGAGCCTCTCGGTGTCGTTCGATTATCTCCGACGCGGCTCGTGCGCCTCCGCGGCCACGCTTCTCGGTCAGACCGGATCGGGTCCGACCGTAGAACACATCTTTCACTGCGCGTCGAGCTCTCGTCGCGGCCGGACCGAATCCGGGCCGTCACGGTCACGACGACGCCCTCTCTTGGCGCGAGAGGGTGGCCGGCACGAGGGTAGAAGATCAATAACGGTTCCCCTACCAACAACCTCCTCCTTGTACAAACCCCCCCGTTCTTTACGTCGAACGCGTACGCGAGACTCTACTTAAACCGCGGGGCCGAAAGACGTGGCTACGAGCCAGCCGGTTGTCACGGGGTTTGGTATTTATAAATTTTCGGATTTTTATCACCCGTTCGAATTAGAATTGAGGGATTTTGTGGATTTTTCCGTGGTGGTTTGTAGCTAAGCTATTGGATGTTTTTTTAGGACATGGGTCAGGATTAGAATTGAGGACGTAATGATATAACACCGGTTAAGTTTCGCGGATACGAAAAATGACGATGATTCGATTTACTATAAAAATGGGGACTGGTCTCTCGAAAACTTGAAACGGTGACTGATAAGGTGGTCGTGTTGGGTGTCTTTATATAGGAAATCGGGGCTGGTGAACACGTTTCTGACATCGAAATTCATTCGCCGACACTCCCTTTCGATTTATTCATAGAGCCTCATGTAAAATTCAGGGAAACCTGTTTACTGGCTAAAATCAATTTGTCCGTCGATGAAGCCTCGTTAAAAAGACGTATCAAACAGTAAGAAAAATGGTAAGGAATCGATGAAGAAGAAGAAAGGGAGAAAAAAGGGGCTCGACGGCGGTGTTCAGGTTTAACATAAAAGAAAATACGGGTCAAGTATTTTTATAGCGGCAAGGGCAATCCCGCGATAATGCAGCCCGATTCTCTCCCTTTGGGATTGCATCCTACAGGGGGGTGGGGGATACTCGTTGAAAACACACCGTTATTTTCTCTATCCACAATTGCCCCAGCGGGAATCTCACCTTGGATCCCGTGCTCCCCGCGTGAGCTTTCATGGCCACATTTATGGGAACTGATCAGGTCCCACTTACGCGACGTCTCATAACGCGTCCTTAAGAAACGGCAATAGGAATGTACGTGTCTTCGATAATTCTCGCATTAATATTTGCGTTAATACGTGTAAACAGGTTCGCACCGCGTTAGATAATCCCTGAAACGAAGCAGCCGGCGTGTCGGTTGATTCGAACGGTAACGAGCGCATCTGCGCTCTCGATAGTGTGGAACAGTGAATACGTTATCTGGCGAATTGCATATGGAGAACCGGAAACGTTTATCGATTTTTCATCTGCTCTGGCTATCGGCGTAAAGCAGATAGACCGGCGCTATAAAACCTACCCGAGGTATTCGTCATAAATATGATAAATGCGAGAACTCGAATCTCATTGTATGATGAATAACATTTCCGCGCGAAACGAGCTGGGATTCAGAATTCCCTATTAATAAAAAATCCTTGGACCGTCGAAAGCACGAAGTACTTATTAACAATTTATAAAAATGAGAATGTGGGGATAATAAGACAAAGTTCTATGAATATATTTTGCCATTTCTATGTCAGAAACGTGTTTTCCACCCTCGATTTCCTATATATAGACACCCAACACGAGCATCTTATCAGTCACCGTTTCGATTTTTAGTCAGGCTGATTGCCATTCTTTTTACTCTTTATATCTGAACCATGCTTCAACCGATTTTAACGAAATTCATTTTTCTTAAGTACTACTCTATCTATAACTCATGGCCAGAACCATTTTGGATAGAAACTTCTATTTTTTTTTAAATAATCTACGTAGTTATTTCCTTTATGATAATTAAATCTAATTGCTCGTATCGAATCTCATCCATAGATATTGTCAGATCAATAAATACCCCTTTGAGTGTACATATATTCGCTTTGGAACGAACCTCGTTGACAAAACACTCGATTAAATAGGTAATTGATCGCGGGGGCAAAGTCGAGGCGATTGAAATTCCTCGCGGGGCATCGGAAGCGCGTCGATTCGGGGAAACAAAACCGAATAACATTAGCATAAATATACCGGCAGCCCGTTTGTCGGACACCGGTCCTCCTCCACCGGAACGTCCCGAAAATCACCCATCGTACGTTCTTATTTTTTATTCGCATTCTTCCTTTTTATTAGAAGCTCCTCTAATTCATCCACTTGTTTTCGTAGAATACGCTACGTTTGTCGTAAATTAGGCCACTTTCGACCGATCGTTTTTTAACCTCGTTCCCTTCGCGCTATTTGGGACACTTCCACGGTCTTAAGTTTCAACCGGAGAAACGCTCCGCACATTTTCAATTGTGTTTGAAACGCCTACGTCGAAGTGTTCAATTATATTTGCAAAGTAAAATAAAATATGTAATATACATATTAATGTACGATACATCCCAGATATAATATGTATAACACAATAAAAATATCATACATATACAATTTATATATCTATAACTTATTTATATGAATATAGTTGCAGCCCCTTAAATTTCACCCTCTGCTCACGCAGCACCCCTGCGGTCCTCTTTATGGGGCTAACACGTCGCAGAGTCTAAAAACGCATTAACGAGAAATGGTACACGTAAACTCGTTTTGACCGTCCACTTCCAGCCGATTAAATGTTAACTGACATTTTTTTTTAATTAACCATGCTTTTTATATGGCATAAAAGATTTCAATACCTGGGATTCACTTAATTTTGCTTGGCGAGGAGATTTTATTATTTCACATGTATTCTAGCTATGGCACTGTTGCATTTTGAGGAACCATGTTAACGTACCCCCGATGCTCATTACCTATTTAAGGTACACCTGTGCTCGTATTACGGATCACTTACCAGAGTTGATCAGGTAGTCAATTAGAACCCGTGGTCGGTGAGCAACGATCCGTGACATGAGCATGGATACCTTAAATAGGTGACAGCCGTCAGGCATCCAGGGATACCCTACGAAACTCAACGATTCTGAACAGTTATTGCGCTGCTACGTTTTATATGAAAGTTACACATTACACAAATATTTATTCAACCGTTGTAATTATATCATCGAGATAGATTCCATTCCAGTTAGACATTCATTGGATCATTAATTCTATTTAACACTAAACCTGTCGAAAGATTTTTAGAAATATATTGATGTTTTAGTTTGATATCAGATTAAGTTATAGTTACAATTTTAACAGGATGATAAAACCATCCTCGATTTATCCTCGTTAAAGAATTTATGAAGGGTCATTTTGACCATGTTACGTTTCGTGTTAAACCCTGATAAATTAGGCGTAATAAATAGTAATACATAATTCCTGCCGATTGGATTGTCTTGAAATCGTGGTGTCAGTAAAACAACTATTACTGATAACCGTCGAACGTGGTGAGAGATACAAGTCGAAAATAGTCGTTCGCAATCCTCCACCGCGGACGCATTTAGAGGGCCGCAGCTAAAGTTAGATTGTTTTCTGAACAAACGGGTTAAGATGCTCCC
Source organism: Ceratina australensis (assembly GCA_004307685.1). Lineage (NCBI taxonomy): Eukaryota > Metazoa > Arthropoda > Insecta > Hymenoptera > Apidae > Ceratina > Ceratina australensis. Next base: position 5,225 of record SHCU01001986.1, on the reverse strand, counting down.
CGTTGGTCTCTCTCGCTCATAGCTACAATTTTAATTTTACAAACCGACGGAAGCACACGAATTTCTGTTTTACTGCATCGTCTAGTTGTACAAAAAAGAATGAGAAAAATGTGAGAATTTTTGACAATTCTCGTTTGATGTCAAAACTCATTGGTGATTGATTTTTTAGAAAAAGTAGGAGGAGGAGTGAGCGTGTTCTCACGGGTAATTTAGCTGATGGTGTGCTGCGCCCTCGATGAAGCCGGGTGAGAAAGAGTACGAGGGATATAGGCATCCTTAGGAAGAACGATTCGTCGCCTCCTAGGAGACCACGAGGTCGGTCCTGCCTGTTAGTAAATATTACTTAACATTATTACCTGTCAGCCTGACGTCATCCGTCGACCAACGAACGAGGACATTCGCACTCGCGTGTTTCCCTCACCGGCCAGGCAAACTTTTTAGATACATTCATTTGATACAATTTGGGGATGGGAATAGTTGAAAAAAATCTCTCTTCAAAGTAAGCAAAAATGAATTTAAATAAAGAAAAATTCACACAAGAGTTCATCTCTTGTGTATGATTGTGATGTGTGTTTAATCAAAGTTTAATCAATCAATGTTTAATCAACGCCGGGATGCGATATATGCTTTGCAGACCAATTTCGTTACGCATTTTTCGTTACTCTCGTCCAGAGAGTCGAGGGTAAAAAACTTCCTAACTTTGATATAATGTAATTTTACTGAGTTTCCATTTAAACATACCCCATTTACCAAGTATAAATGGACTTAGGCCACTTTCAGAATAAACATCTACATATAAAAATATCAAAAATTCATATATAAAAGGACATCCATACAAAATGTTATTATATCATTATAATTAATTACCATGCGACCTGTACCCTACCGAAATCGCTGTTTTTCTCCGAATTTAATTGAAACCCGTGTTACTGAATGACAGCGTGAAAATAGTTCGGTCGAACTTCTCGAAGTAGCCGGCCGTGTAATTAAACTGTTTTCGACGCTCGGTGCCGAGTTAGGTATGTATGTACGTACCGGGGCTACGAGAATAACTCGCGGGAAATTAATGCATCCTTCACGCGAATTCCTCCCACTCGTGCTACCCGTGTTTTGAGACACGTCCAAGTATCGCGAACGAGATGTCACAACTCGTCTCGTACCTGCCTTAACGCGGGACCGCCCCCGGGGAACCTAATACCGATCTAATGGTACAATATACCATCTGGTACGTCGGCTCGCCGCGTTAAACGTTACCGAACTATTTGTTACCGTTCGCCAATTTATCGGACCGCGCCTCCCCCGCTCTGTCCGCTGTTAATGTTTCAAAATCTCTTATCGCGTTCGACTGTGTCCGACGCCGTGCCGTTCGCGAATTTATTGCGTAATAATCTGTTGCCACGCATCGTCGATTTGGACCGGCGTCAAGAACTCAAACAACGTCCTGTTAAGAGACGCGTGAAATGTTGTTGGTCGCGACACGTCCGTGTATATTAAGATTATAATTTATCGAGAGCGGAAATTAATTTCGGGTTTAGAGCTACCAGAGACATTTATCGTTGGCTGGTAAATAAATAGGGGAATAGTTAATGCCAGATTCGTCTTGTACCCAGGGATGTTGATTTATTTATTGCTGGGTATGCATCGGCAGAAGGGTTTACTCGGGTGAAATCGGAGCTTCGTTATATGAGGTGACAAATGCATTGTGTATCGCATCAAGTGCCAAACGTATTGGATATGAAGTCACAAGTACGTGTTCTCAATGTATTATGTAACAAAAACATGTATTCAATGTATAGTGAAGATGAAATAACAAATACATGTATTCAATGCATTGTGTATCACATCAAGTGCCAAATGCGTTGGATATTAATATGCAGTAACAAGTACATATATTCAATGTATAGTAAATATGAAATAACAAATACATATATCCAATGTATTATGTAACAGATACATGTATTCTGTATATATAATATGAGCTGAAAAAAATATTTTACATTATATCAGTTAATATCAGACTAATCTTTTCATCACAACTAAGAGTATAAAACAAGTAATTGGATTTTAATAAAGATTAATCATGAATGAATTCAGTCGTCGTTATTAACATTCCATTATTGCTAACAATACACAAACTGAGCCTGAATAGTAACAATTTCTCTCCCAATCAGCGTAACAATTAAAAAACCTATCAGCATTTAGAAACCTAATAAAGACTGGAATGAAAGAGAGTAATAATGCACCCGAAGATAAGAGAGC
>SHCU01001979.1:2238-14391 GCA_004307685.1 Ceratina australensis | reverse complement strand
GAATGACATGAGAAAGACCTACAAATCGACGTATAAAGAGGCAATAACTAGGGATATTTATGGAGTGGCGCCGCGCTCAACGTGTTGATAAAAATTATATTTCAACCCTTAAACTGAGATAAAAAATCATGCAGAAAATCTGAGGAGTTCTGGAAAGACGAGATTTTCAAGTTACCCGAAAGATGGGGAAACGATCTAGAACAGAATTGCATTTATATGATTTAATAAATATATACCCAGATTGAAATATGTTGTGTTTCAATTCTCCTTCAAAATCTTCGTCAAAAAGCTTTCCGGACGGCCGTCATTTGTTTCGTTACTGCAAGAAAAAATCAAGTCACATCTGTGATTACAGTGATAACTAAGGACGCATCCACGTTGAGACATTTAAAATGGATACTTCAAAAGGATGTTTTATCTCAGGATATATTTTTAATCGGTGGGCCAGGAACTAGACGTAGGAAGTTAGCTCTTGCGTATCTAGAACTCACCGAACGTGAGGTAGAATTTATCGCACTCTCGCGAGACACGACTGAGTCAGACCTGAAACAAAGAAGAGAGATAGAAAGTGGCACTGCGTATTATCACGACCAAGCTGCTGTGAGGGCTGCCACAAATGGGAGGATCCTGATTATCGAGGGTGTCGAGAAAGCCGAGAGAAATGTACTCCCTGTCTTAAATAACTTACTAGAAAACCGCGAGATGCATTTAGAGGATGGCAGGTTCCTTGTTCCAGCAGCACGCTACGATAAACTGCTCGAGGTACTAACATTTGTACGCGTTATATCGTGATGCGTTCATTCATTACGAAAAAAAAAATGATGCAATTGGATTATCGATATGTTCAGAATCATAGTCAAGATGAGCTCGATAGCTGGAGGCTTGTCAGAGTCAGCGAAGATTTTCGAGTCATTGCTCTTGGCATGCCTGCACCAAAATATCCTGGTCATCCACTCGACCCTCCGCTCAGGTCTAGATTTCAAGCCAGACATATCCCACCACCAACGTTTCAAGTAAGTACATTTCAATTATACTTCGCTTATAACATATACAATTTTTAAATGTTTTATTATTTTTACATTTCACTATTTTTCTAAGTGAAGTTTCTGCTTTTATGAGCGCGAATAATTTTTTGGATCGATGGTAATTATATATTTCAAATATTATAAAAGAACAATTATTGTATATAAAATGCATGAATGTCTATTGTAAACGTATTACCACTGTGTCACCCCTTTCAATGCCGTAAGGCACGAAATAAACGATTACCGCTGCTATTAACATTTTAATGAAGCACAGCCAAGCTTGTAAGTAATAAGTCTCGTGTGACAACGCTCTGTAATTACTAGCGCGGCAGAGATCGCGGTACATGCAATTTGCTGAAGTTTTAGTTGATTTATGTAGCGAAGTATCGTTAGGCGTGTAGGGTGCGGGGGTCGCACAAACCCCTCCAGTCGACCATCCCTTCCGGTGCCGGCTTCCTTCCTATATAAACTGTTCGTAGTTGCGCTGTGGTCACAGTCATCGCAGTTTGGATCGCGTGTCGCGAGAACAGTGGAACCCCTTGTTTGTCCTGTTCAGCCGGGAGTCGATACTTCGGAATTCGGTCGAACGGGAGATTTGACATAAGGAAGAGATTGCCACGGGAAATACCGAAACGATTCGATTACCAAAGAACGTGAAAAAGAAAGTAAATGTCACTAGCAGTTCGATGATTTATGTCGTACAAATAAAATTGTAGATAAAAATTTGTTTCTGGATTGGTAATTAAAGAAATTGACGAACGATAATCGAGCAATGCCAGCTATATGGTCGTCATCGGAGAGACCGATATCTGTGCGTACCGTCTGGGTAGACGGGATCCGGCATGCAATTTTATCGCCGGATGATCCCTTGATCAACCGCACGTCGCATCGATTTCGTTCTCGTATGTCGAGGAATAAAAGTTACACGCCGGAGTATCAACAGTTGGAGTCGAGGCTGGAACGACTGAACAGCTGTTTCACGAACTTACAAATGGTAGTCAACAATAAAGAAAGTAGAACCTCTTCTCAGGTGTACCGCAAATTATCCGCGCCACCGTGTCCCAGAATGTCGAAGAGCGCGTCTGATATCAATTTCGAGTCATTTATGATGGATACAAAAATTGAAAGAAATCATCGGAGAAAGGATTCAATCGATAAGCGAGTTCTTAAAAACGACGCTTTCGAGAGGGCATCAGAATCAGATTTTAAATGCAGGCAGACAGAAGGGATACCCGACACTTTTTGGAATCCATTGTTTCAAAGAGTTCTTCAGTGGTTGGATTTATCAGGGAGAGCGCAAAGTTGTGATTCCGAGGATGAATTTACGAGAAGACCTTTGTGCGATGAAGTAGAAAAATCTAGCTCTGCTAAGAAGAGACTTCCTCGTTTGAAGCATGATTCCTTCGAGGAAAGAGACTGGGTGTTGAGACAAAATTATAAATTCGATAAACAACGTATCTCTGATTTTAAAACAGAAGAGAATAAAATATGCGAAGATCGATTACCTAAGATAAAGAATACGAGAGAACAGTTTCAAGAACGAAACGATACGTTCGCAGAACCGTTAGCTAGTACATTAAACGATGCGAAAGCATTTTTGAAATTAAATGAACGAAAATTAAAAGATGAAGTTAAGGAAAAAACACCACTGACGATGTGGTCTCCTCCTGGCCGATTAAAATTGCACATAGTGATACCGAATGTTGTCTGCAAAGAAAGTCAGGCATCTACCGATTAAAAAATTAGAAGCAACGTTATTTAAATATTATTGCATGCATCGTAGATATTCTAAAACTTTTTAACATCTGTATAACGTCTTTTAAATCACAGTCCAAAATCATTCTTACTACTATTATAAACGGTAGATTTAACGAAAGCAGCTTGTCATGAACCAAATTATTATTAACTCCATTTAAAGGTAATCAACTAATTATATTTAATTACAAATTTTTATTTGCCAATTTTCCTTCCACTAAAATTCTGCGAATTGAATTACTTCGCACTTCAGATTGCACACGACGCGTGAAAATCAATTGTTGAATGTTAATTAGCGCCGACACATTAAAACTCGATTGCAGGGGAAAACACGTATCCCTCGATTTGCACGCCGGTCCCCAGTATTCATTCACACGCGCGTCTATCGGTTCTCGTCCCTTGTTCACGGCTTTTCATCAGAGCTCAATACGTCGTAATAAATCCCGCTTTATTGAGAGTCAATTCGATACCTATTATTTTGAGCGTGAACGAGCAATGGAGAATGGTACCGGCGCGAGACATCGCGACTGACGTGTTTTACACGCTTTAGCACGGGCCGCGTATCCGTCAATTGTACAAAATGTCTGTTTACTAGGATCACAGGATCAAAATGTGGAGATACGCGAAGTTGACCATTGACGAAGTTCCATTTCCTTATATTTAAGTTTTTCAACCTCTTCCGTTGAAAAAATGAAGTATATTTCAACAGAAAATGTTGACAAAATTAAGTATAACGAAATAGAACTTCACGTAGCTTCACATTTTGATCCTATGATCCTAACAAAGATTTTGTACATTGACAAATGTGGGCAAACGAATGCAATTTGATTTTAATAAAAATTTGGTGATGCCAACATCACGGACCTAAAATGTGAAATTGCAATTAAGAGTGACGAGGCTTTATTATTATTGAAATTACCTCGAAACGATTTTTCGCGACAAATCTGCAGGGCATTCAATAACGCTCTGCAACGTTTTACGTCGCGGCGTTATTTCCGGAGCAACATTTTAGACGTATGAGTTTTCTTTTATGCTTTGGAACTCGCATTGAAAGCAGTTCCGTAGGCTTTTTAGTAAATAGATGTTTCGCTATTCAGGACTTTAGGCTGATCGATTTGTATGGGGTCTCTTTCGAAGTTTTAGCAATGCCTGTTTGCAGAGAACGAACAGTTGTTACTATCTTGAAAAGTAACTCTCGTAATAAAGCTCACGTTATTAAAAGCTAAATTGACTTTGTTTCACAGAACGTTAAAAGTGGCATGACACACATAATGTAATGTAACATGCAATCGACATTTTAAGTTTCATTAAAACAGAGATTTTGTTTCAATAATAATTAGTTTCGAAGATATCTGGTTTCCTAATTTTACGAATCGGTTAATCCACCCCGTAGCGTTGACAAATATTGCACACGCATGGCATGGCTGAACTATGATAAACGTGTTCTACTTGCTCATAAGCGTAAAGAGCAACACATGCAATGAGCTCGGTAGTTCCTCCATCAAAGTCGTATGTTCACTTTTTTAATTTCAACTGCAAAATACATTTATACAAGAAAGATATTTTTGCAAAAATAATTCCGATAATTGAATAATCAGATAACAAGAATTCATTTACTGTTTTTTTTTAATTAAAGAGTCCAATAAGAAATTAAAAAATTGTTTACTTGCTTCTTCATCAACCCAAATTATAACAATTTTTTAAAACGTTCTATTAAACATCCAATAAAATTAATTCATTAAATAAAATAATGAAACTTAATTTTTAAACGTATTCGAATATTTATGGGCGTCGTGTAAATTTCGGGGAGAACCAATCGAACTTAGATTGCTATCTAAATTCGTTCTTTTTCACAAATCTATTTCGCGATCGTTAGGAGAACGGTATTTCCGCGGAAACCGCGATGATCGTGTCGATAGATCTGAGCATGTAGCACAATTGAAACTTTCCGATGGAAATCCGTGGGCTATCTGGAGGATTTCGTGCCAAGTGGTAGTTATTATCGTACTTGGCACGCGGTAGAAACTCCTCTTGGCGCTAATCACTCGCGTCGACTGCCTCAAACAAATTGTGGTGTAACATTCCGTTCGCCGAGTTGTTCGCAATTATGCGAGATACGCGATTTTCGGGCAAACAGAAACAATGTGGGCGACTAGTGGGAATAACGTAACCATAACTTTGATACTTCCCCGATAAACGACGAGTCGTCCAAGCAGTGCCATTAGTATAAACGACGTGCACTAATACTGGAATATTGATGAATTTATGACTCGGTGCAAGAAATGCCAATTTCATATTTTTAGAATAATAAATTATACATATTAAGTCTATACAAAATTTTTGATGAAAGAAATCAACAGTCAATAATCCATCGCTTTTAGTTAATAAATTTTCAACATTTTATTGACATCGATGCTTCTTCCATTAATTATGAAAAATTAAATTATTAAACTTGAAATATTACTTTTGTTTGATCGCTGCAAATTTTAGGAACAATTGGATAATCTGAAAAGTTTAGTGCCGGATATCGACCCTGCGAGATTAAAGCAATTGTTATCATGCGCGCACGCTTTCGTCACACAAGAAGCTGTAACTTTAGGTCTTCCAGATTTTCCTCTCGATAATCTGTCACACGTAGCCATTATAATGGTGATTATTTTTTTTTAAATTCTAAACATTTTTATTCGTATGAATTCGTTTGTTAATTTAAGTGTAACCGCAGGATAAATGCCCGTACCTGTCGGTGTTCGATATATTTTACAGATGCTATCCGTATAAATTGTTTCTGGGGAAAGAGGGCCAAAGTGCTGTGGAAAGTATATTAGATACGTTTAATGTTCCATACAGAATAGAGATAAACGATGCTAAACTTTTGAAACGTGCGAAGGTAGATAAAAACGGAGATCAAAGTTTACTGACTGTAATAACGGATGCTGGCGGGGAAGTAGGATTGAATGTGAGTTAATTTACTTGATCGAAAATGTTCATAATAAATAATATAAATGCACATTCTTCATATTTTCGTTCCTCTATAAACATACAAAGTTCACAGTCCAGTAATAATAAACGAGCTAATTAGAAAACCGACGTATTTTATCACTAGGTTTCTTGCGGCACTAGAAATGCAGATAGTGTAAATGAAAGTAAATACGTGGAAACGAATTATCAGAATAATTTGTTAACAAGCATGCTGGAGTCTCACATCGTTTCGGACTTCTGCCTAATTGGCCCGAAGGGCTGCGGGAAATCTATAACAGTGCAAACTCTGGCTAATTTAATGGGCTACGAAGTAGAACCAATAGTACTATATCAGGCAAGTGTCTACGCTTCTTCGCATTGACTTTTCAAAAGTAAATGGAAATTGAAAGAGATCAAATATTTTCTTAGGATATGACTTCCAGAGATTTGATACAACAACGAACCACGTTGTCGAACGGCGACACGGTTTGGAAAAATTCGCCGCTCGTCGACGCGGCTTTGCAAGGAAAATTAGCTATACTCGACGGGATTAACCGAATCGATTCGAGCACTTTAGCCATACTACATAGGTACATCGAAAAGCTGTTTAATAATTCGATTCGGTATTAAATTCTCCGTTCATTTCTAGACTCGTTCACGATCGGGAGCTACAATTGCACGATGGTAAAAGGCTCATTAGAGCTGATCGTTACGACGAAATAAAAGAGAGGTACAACAAGACCGACGAGGAGTTATTAGCCTCAGGTGTACTACGTATTCACCCGTCGTTCCGAATAGTAGCTTTAGCGGAGTCACCCGTAATTAACGCATCCTCGAAGCAATGGTTGAATACAGAGCTTCTCAGCTTGTTCCTATTCCACGAAATGAGGCCGCTCACCAAATCGGAGGAACTTCATATCATTCGATCAAAGGTGTCAATTTTTATTTTCAATCTTCTTCTCAAAGTTCTTTCGGATGCTAAATGGTGTACTGTATTTTTAGTACGGGGAACCTACTTCGGCGTTATTGAGCATTTTAGAATTGGCTCATCAGCTGCGATCCTCGAACGATCCGACCGTCCAATCGTTGGCCGGGTTCCTGAGCACGAGACAGCTGTTGAGGATAGCCGGAAGAATGCAGAAATTTCAAACGGACGACGCTTACGGCGCGGTGCAACGTGCTTGCCTCGCTCGTTTCTTACCGGCGGTAGCGAGACAAGCGTTGGACGATTGTTGCAATCGCGTGGGTATCGTCCCGGTGAAAACGACGGTGAACGAGGACGTGAAGTGTCAAGTAATAGGGAACACCGTGAAAATTGGTAGCACGGCCATCGAGCGATACAACACGACGGCTCTGACGAAAGTGCCTGACATTTTGTTCTACGACGTACCGCAGCATGTGGCTTTGTTAGAGAACTTATTGCAGGACTTCAGTGTGGGGCAGAATTTGTTGCTGGTCGGGAACCAGGGTGTCGGGAAAAATAAAATCGTTGATCGATTGTTGCAACTTCTAAATAGACCACGCGAGTACATACAGCTTCATAGGGACACCACCGTCCAAACTTTGACCCTTCAGCCGATGGTTAGGGACGGGAAAGTTGTCTACGAAGACTCGCCGCTTGTGCAGGCCGTTAAATTGGGACACGTGCTCGTCGTTGATGAGGCCGACAAAGCGCCGACTCACGTTACTTGCATTCTGAAGGTACGTGCTGTATTATTTCAAGACGAAATAACTTCTTCGAGATTGGATTAAACAATTTTATTAAATTAATATTAGAAATATTAAAGGTAAATTATTTAGTCTGATGTCAAAAATGATGCTATATCATTTCAAAGCGAAATAGCTTGTTCAATGTTGGATTAAACAATTTTAATAAAATTAATATTAGAAATATTGAAGGTAAATAATTTAGTCTGATGTCAAAATTATTCTATTTTGAAATGTATGTGAATATTAATGGAAGCCAGTGTAAATGGAAAGTGATTCGTTATTTAACTTCTCTGATTTTAGACTCTGGTTGAATCTGGAGAAATGATATTATCCGACGGCAGACGTATAATATCTAGTAAAAATGTCGAAATGAAGCCAAACACGATATTACTTCATCCAGATTTTAGGATGATAGTATTAGCGAACAGACCTGGTTTCCCATTCTTAGGCCACGACTTCTTCGGCGCGCTGGGCGATCTCTTTAGTACGCACGTCGTCGATAATCCGAGCATCGACAATGAAATTCAACTGTTAAAGGAATACGGGCCGAGCGTCGATAAGCAAATAATATTCAAATTGGTCAAAGCCTTCGGGGAGTTGCGAAACATGGCTGATCAAGGTTTAGTTTCTTATCCTTATTCAACTCGAGAAGTCGTTAACATCGTTAAACATTTAGAGGTAAGTTTCGAAGGTATTAATCGATTATGTAAGTGTTTTATGAAACTTTTTTTCTTAGAAATTCCCTCAAGAGCCGTTAGCTAATGTGGTGCGGAACGTGTTCGATTTCGATCGATACAGCGAAGAAACTTTTAATACATTAGTGTCTGTTTTACATAAACATGGAATTCCTCTTGACACTAGTCCCAACAATATTGCACTAGCGAAACAGTAAGCAATATAAATACGAACGTACCTTCTCTCATAATTTGTTTATAAGAATTTTCGTTTCTTAAAAACGTTTATTGATTTTTAATATGTATTTTTATTTATCAATTAAATAATAAAATTTAGCAAGAGCACAACGTTTAATATCTTCTTTCCTTTTCCTTTCCAGAATACCTTTACCCGGAAACAAGATTAGCGCTACGTGGAATTTCTCGAATAAACAAGAAGTATTGAACGTACAGGAAAAATATGTCAAGTTTAAGTCGCCGATAAGTTTAACGCAAAACGTATTGCCTTTAGACCGCGTTGAAGCTAGGTCAGCCTTGTTCACTGAAATGCAAAGCTATTGGACTGTGCCAATCGGTAATGTTGGAATAGTCGCAGGCCTGTCAGTTGCTAGAGGTACGAACGGCGATGGAACAGATGATCAGATAAACGTTCTTACCATGAATCCATTGAAAATCTTTAGTATGAATCTGGAGGCAGATACGATTCAAGAAACCTTGTTACCCAATTTCATAAACTACGAACCGGGCTACAAGCCTCGGTTTGCGATGGCGATTGCCAATGATAAAAATATTTTAGTCCACGAAGAAACAGTAAGTTATTTGTGTGTAAATTTTCCTTCACTCGAAATTATTTTGAAAAACGTCTGATTTTCAGAACAACATTTTGTTATCAGTGAATTTAAATGAAAGAACTTGCCGAAAATTAGAACTGTCATCGTTCTTCAATTTGGCATCGGACAAAATATCAAACGTCCTTAGAAATAACAACCCTCAATGGAGGATGAAAACCGATTTGATAGAATCACATAATCGAATCGTTTTCTATACTTGCAATTCCAACAAGATAGAAGTAACCGACTTAAATTCCATGTGTTCTTATACAATCAATTTACCGTTTGACGTCGAATCGATTTTAATTCCGTCGGAGAAGAAATGGTTAATTCAAGATACAAAGAAGAACAAATATGTTCTTAAGAAATCGAACGACTCTGTCCCTTGCCCGAATGTCCTGCAACAAGTAGAGGAATCTAAGAACGATGATTTCAAAATTGGATCGTTTTCCACCTGTACCAGTAGCAATCTGAACAGCACCATACTTAGTGCGGCACTGAATCAAAAGATTGATGCCCCAAACAGATTACTAGTGACTAGCAACACATACGCGAGTATTGTCGTCGGATTTCCTGACTTAGATAGTTTCACTGAGATTCATTCCTGGCCGAGATCAAATCGTATCGACAGCTTCTCGCCTCCGATCGTTATGGAAAATGGCCAAATCGTTCGAACGGTATTACCTCAGGAAGTCCCCGAAGAAGTTCTTCCTAAGACCGGCAGATACGCAGGCATCGCTGGTTATTTAGAAGTTGTTGACACCGTGAACCACAAATTGCGCTATATACCAATACCAGAGCAAGTGTCAATAATTAATTAATAATTACAATAACTTCTGCAATTTTTTAATTTGATTTATATCTATGTTTTCAGGCCGGCTAGTGTGTCGTACGTTACGCAATTTTTGTACCCGAATAGATATCCTTTGTACGTGTCATCCAAGTCGAAGCAGGACTTTGTCACAGTGGACGCTGGTGGTTGCGTACGACTGTGGGAGACGTCGTTAGCGAACATCGAGAAGTCTCTTGGCGCGTGGCGAAGAATGGTGGGAAGCGATAATGAAAATCTGCAAATTACTAAAGAAAGATATTCCGGATTGGATGTCAGTGGACCTAAACACGGTAAAATCGATGAGAAGAATGAACCCCATGTTGGGGGTAACACTTGGGCTGGAGGAACCGGAGGTGTGTACGACATGTGTGATGCATAAAATATATATGCACCGAGGGTTAAACGTGTGATAAAATTTGTAGGAAGAGATACAGCGGGTCTTGGCGGAAAGGGCGGACCTTATCGCTTGGATGCCGGCCACACGGTGCATCAACTTAGCGACGAAGAGAAGAACGCGGTGCCGGAACATATAAAAAAGGCAGCAAGAGAGATGGGTCTCAAAGCGTTCCAGCAGCGTTTGAGAGAGATTAATATGAGCGAATACGATCATAAGCTTTATTCGCAGTTCAGCGACGCGGTTCAGATGCAAGTTAAGGCGTTAAGGAATATAATAGGTAAATATTTGATCTCTTTGACTTCACAAATTCATGAGACTTAATCATTATTTTTTACAGACAGTTTACAGGCGAAAAGTAAAGAACGTCAATGGTGCAGGCACCAAACTTCTGGCGAGTTGGACGACACGAAATTAATCGAAGGATTAACCGGGGAAAGGACGATTTATCGTAGAAGAGCGGAGAAGGAACCCGAGTTCGGTGCTCCGCTCTCGAAACCGAAACGCTTGAAATTAGTGGTCGATGTTTCCGGTAGCATGTACAGATTTAACGGGCACGATGGCCGGCTTGACCGAGAAATGGAAGCGTGCGTTATGGTAATGGAAGCGTTTAGCGGGTACGAAGGAAAATTTCAGTACGATATCGTTGGTCATTCCGGTGATGACTACGACATTGTCTTCGCGAAACACACTCAACCGCCGGCGGATAATAAACGTAGATTGGAAATAATCAAGGTAACAGAAGGGAATGGTTCGATTGAAGTCGTGGTATTAAGGAGAAATTTGTTTCAGACGATGCACGCACATTCGCAATTTTGCGAGTCCGGTGATAATACCTTGCAGGCGACTCAACATGCGATCGTAAACTTGGCGAAGGAAGATGCCGACGAGCGTATCGTCGTCGTACTCTCTGATGCCAATTTCGATCGTTACGGTATTCGCCCGGAACATTTTGCGAGGATTCTTACTGCGAATTCAGACGTTAACGCGTTCGCTATATTCATTGGGTCACTGGGCAATCAAGCTACCAAGTAAGCTCAATATTTCTTAAATGATTTTAAACGAATTCACTGGTTACAATGTATGTACGTTTACTTTTCAAGCTTGACTAAAAGAATAACAGCAGGGCGAGCATTTGTCTGTATGGACCTTAAGGATATACCGAGAATTCTGCAGCAAATATTTTCTGCTTCTTTGTTAAGTACTACGAGATGAAGTCGGTGTGCATAAATATTGTTATAAAAGAATTTTTCAAGAATTTAATATATAATTAATCAATGTACATAAGATTATATTGTGAAGTTTATTACGATGATTCCACTGGCAAAATAAAATAAGCTTAATTTCAATTCATATAAAATGTACATAAAACACACCTTTTTAAAACAACACATCTCATCTAGTGTCCCGCGAATCATCATAGCAACCGAATCAAATTGAACACCGTAAAAAATAAAGAAGAAAGTAATTAAAAAATCGCGATATAAGTGTACCTTTATCAATCCTATTAATTAACTGCAAGAAACTCCGTACATATTTTATCGAATTAGAAATTAAATTTACCCTTGTAAAACATCCCCTGAATTCGAAGTGGCCAACAGCTGTTGGCAGTTATCCGTGAAGCTGAGGGTAACCGGGGCGAGCCGAAGTTGGCCGAGTAAGCTCGAGCCTAATCGAGGGGGCTCGAGTGGTGTGGGGTGTGCATCCCTTAGTCGCACGCCGGTCGTTGAATGGAGCGGGTGTGGAGACGCGTACAAGGCGCCGGGCGCCGCGGTGCCGCAGCCCGCTGTGGCTGCCCTGTACAGCCGTGTCAGCTGCACGTGGATCAACGCGCGAAACGCGGCGGCGGCGGCCGAAAATCTCGCGGCGGCCCGCAGACGATCGTGTGCGGTTGTCAGGTGCAGCCATGCCCGGTGCACCCCGTGCTGATTAGGGTTCGTCGTACCCGACCCGCGGTTCCCAACTGTGACTGTCC
>SHCU01001977.1:0-12126 GCA_004307685.1 Ceratina australensis | reverse complement strand
CTCTCTCTCTCTCTCGCTTCGAGAGATACGGCTATCTCTCTCTTGCTAACTGTATTTTCCTAAATTTCTTACACTTTGTTTTACTAATATTTAAACACTTGCTGTTTCAGATTATAATAATTACGTCCAACGAAGAGTACTCGCACATGTAATTCCCGTTTTCATTTGGCACACGACATAGAAAATATATTCTTCGGCGCGCATAAAATCTCGGTATCATCTACATATGTACTCCCTTACTCCCGATCCCGGTTTTATACGTGCTCACGTATCCACCAGTTCTATATTCACACACCGGAAGCTCCTCGTAAATCCTGGCAGCTAAAATCGACACATTATTTCCATATAGATTCTACCGCGAGAGATCCTTCAATTTACCAACGCGTTTGCTTTTCTCGTCGCCGATCGGACCGGCAATCGATAAAAGCTTTCTGCAGCGATGTTTGTACCTCTCGCGCGTAATAAAAAATCTGAAGTCCTGATCACCTACGTGCACGTATTTTTTCACTCGGCCTCAAGTTAGTTCCGAGAAATCATTCGATATTACATGCGGATCGAACGGTCGTTGTAACAGCAGTAAATTCATCTTATTATCCGTCGGACCGAACTCGATCGGAGCTCGGTAATATTACGGTGGCTACGCGACGGGCGGTAATCGGTATCTTTCGACGATTTCTCCGTCGAATTGCGAGAGTCTGTCCCCCACGGCAGGACACGGCAGGCAGCGTCGCCGCCACGAAATGACACCAAATAACAGCCGCGTGCGGTGAATAATATTCGCGGCGTGCCATGCCGCTTCTCCGGCACTGTAAATTCACGGGAATTTATCGTCACGCGGCAACGACATAATAAATAGGGGACGTCTCTCCGCGCGGCTTTTTGACAAGCCGAGAACCGTCGGTGGAACGAGACGCTCCTCGTTCGGCTCCTGACAAAAGTAAAACGAATAGCTATGACACGGCGTGACATTGTAACGCCGCGGACGTGGATCTTCATACGATTTTCGACGTTAATAGTCTGCGTCTTGACGATTAATCTCACTTGTTAGCTCGCTCGGCGAAAAGGGCAGTAATTCAATTGTTGCCTTGCACGATTGTCGATCGCGTACAGTTGAATGCGTCCAAGAGGGCGAGTACGATCGGTTCCGGTTACCCCGGATACCAATGGTAATCAGCGTCGTCTGAGTCGAGGGGATGAATCCGGCTGGTGGAGTGTCAACTCGGCGATGCACCGGGGTGGCTCTCCGTGCACGCCGAGTACACGGCTTTGTGAGCCTCTTGTTAATTAAGGCTCGCTCATAATTGGCCACGTACACGGGCACGCACGTAGCTGGATGCACGCGGCACGGACACAGCCACGAACGGGAACGGCGTGACGGGAACTGTGGCAGGCATTTGTAGCCGGCCACAGAAAGCTACTCCATGTATGTATGTTCGTCTTTGAATGGCTGCGCACTTGTCCAGTCAAGGGATCGGAAATGGGTCGATCCGAACGATCCCAAATCTCGTTAACCGTAACTATCCGTTACAACCATGTAGCCGAACGATCACTCGTAGCTATTATTGCATTAATGTTAGAGATTTCAATCGGCAGTAAAAAGAATAGAATTATTATTTTTAAGATTAATACAGTTCAATTTAATCCATAGAACGTTTAATAAGACTAAAGAATAATTCACACTTTTCTTTGAAAAAGATTCTTGTAATTCTGCGAAACGGTGAGGTTAATTAAATTTCCATGGAAGTAATCACATCCACGTTAACCCGCAATATTACAAGTTACATTGTACAAAACTGTTGTAACGTGTGCACGAGTAAACGAGATTATCTCTACGATTCCTGAACATCCATCAAGATCAAAGGATTTCCACTGGGTTGACCAAACTGAAACGCGGCAGGCGACCGTACCGATACCAAAAATTACATCAAGGGTTTGCTCGATCCCCGACGCGTTGGATATCTCACACAATGCGGTTTCACTCGTAATCAATCCTACCATTAAAAATTGAAACGGCTGGGTAATAAGGTATTCCGTCGCCGGAAATTATTATCTAAATACACACGCGGCAGCGCGTGATTTTCAACTCATTTACATTCGAAATTGGAACGATGTACGATACAACGTTGCGGCGTAGCTGTGCGCTCGATCGATCTACGCTCGGCATCGTTCGAGCATTTTGTTTCGACCAACTATGTCGCGTGTGAATTTCACCTTAATTAAAAGCGTCACGTGCGATTGTTAAGCTGAAGGATTGCGAACGGGGCACGATACGCGCGCGTAAAAACCACCAGCTTATAAATCAACGGGCCAACCGAATCCGCACACCCCATTTCCCTCGCACCTATCTTCTCTCTATTCGGCTAAAATTAAAATTTTCCCTGGCCGAATCTAGTGACGCTCGCTGAATCAAATCTTACTTCTCGATCAGCACGTATCAGAACGTTTCAAAAAATAATTTTAAAAAATGACGTGATGACACATGCATGCAATTTGCAATTCCTTCATTTATTTTAGAATGGATACGGCAAATAGAAATGGTATCTATCTATATTTACACGAGTCAGCGAACGAGTTTTAAAAAAAAGAAAATAAGGTAATACAATTATTCCGACAGAATCTGGTTGACCTTAATTAAGACGGTTCCACAATTGGCTATCTAAAAGCAGAGTGGATATATCGACATCCGAGAGCGTTCCTGTGGCTGCGTCCGAACAATACATCCATAGCTGTACAGTCCATTCCTCCAGGGTCAGGAGGTGCAGCCACTAGGCCGAAAACCCTATTCAATTATCTCGGTTGAGTACACCGGCTGTCCCGAGCGTCGTCGTGACGATACCCTCTGCACGTGAATGCTGCACGTTGCACGGAGCTTCCAAGGGAACTTGATTATATATGCGACGCTTTATCGGCGTAAATAGTAACCCAGTTGCCGGCTGTTGTGCGACAGCGAATATTAGCTTACTCGTAAGGTGAGTCGATACTCGATACAGCTATCAGATGCATATCTATGCGTATTCGACTAAAGACCCGCATCGATCGGCTCTTTATTTAAGTGACTCTTCGTCAACTGTAGAAAATTGACATTTTAAATGCAAGTTTTTATTCAAGGAAAATGAATACAATATTAAAAATTGTAACGAACATCTCTTTCACGTGAGTCAGTAAAAAATATAAATGACCATCGATGAAACAATAGAGATTTTATGTGTTCTTTAGAAAAGTTATCGTTGTCAGAAAGTTGGAGACTGTTGATCGTTTGAGGAGGTTCATAGGTGCACTTGTGGTTTTAGGGTCGACTAAGTTGTGGAGACGACGTTTGAACCCGAGACGTCTGAGGTTTAGCAAACTAAAGCAAACTATCACTACCGCTTACCGTTCTTGGCATACCACCTAAACGTGTGACGGGTAAAGACAAAGCGGAAATGAGACGTGCCGGA
Organism: Ceratina australensis; assembly: GCA_004307685.1. Lineage (NCBI taxonomy): Eukaryota > Metazoa > Arthropoda > Insecta > Hymenoptera > Apidae > Ceratina > Ceratina australensis. Next base: position 8,689 of record SHCU01001977.1, on the reverse strand, counting down.
AGATCAAGGCTGTCTAAGCTGTGTGCCGTAACTTCCAACGACAACTGTTCCCTGCGATGTGCGGCAAATGGCTACACCCGTCGCCTTTCCGGACGAATTATCTTTCGCCAGGTATTACGGGAAAAGGAACGAAAGGACTCGATAACTTGATCTATCTTAAGACTTTTATTTAATACAACTCGCAACGCTTTGCGTTTCACAATTCACGCTGCGCTTCGATCCCTCGATCACCCTTCTTGCCACCCGCCGGGCACGTGGAACTCGAACGGCCGCCAACGGCTCGCGGCATCCTTTGAAGATCGTGACCGTCCGAGCTACCCAAAACTTTGTTCGACAAAGTCCATGGACACTCGAACGATCGCCGATTCTTCTAAGCGCCCGGGAACCGCCACTTCCGGAACCGACACGTGTCCACTCGTACAACTCGTTCCCACAATATTTAAAACATTTCATATCAATCGGTTGATTTTAATCGGTAGTCATATAATATTTTGATTTTCAGGTTAAAATATGATTTATTGTAAATTACGAATTTATACAGTTGGCCTGAAAACGACGGTTATTTTAGAAAATGTTTATTTTAGAAATCGGTGATACTAGTATTTATCCTGGTCTTTAATCACTACCATCGAATCCTATTTTCGACGAATGGATAGAGCACCATCAACGTCTGTGCACACGAACGTAAATACGTTACGTTAATCTGATCCTTCTGCAACAACTAGGTCGACACTGCTTTCAATTGGGTACAATCTCCTGACGAACCGATAGGTTCCTTGTTGCACGTAAACGAACACGAGAGCACACACGTGGATCATCGATTAAAATAGACCTCATCGTCCAGTTTTTAAGAAAAATTTCATTACCAACTAACCACGAGATTCTCCCTTTTAAAAGTCCCTTAAATAAAACCACGAACTCTGGAACTATCAATATTGACTTTTAATAACGATAAAATTTCCATAGGCTGCACGTTTTACATCGACCACGAAATTGCGCCAGTTTTATTGTCAAAGTTTCTAACTTAAAATTTTACCAACGACGAATTTGTGATTCATGAAATTGATCGTAACGTGCCATCAAAAAAGGTAACAAAGAACTTACTCCCATACGAATGTTATTATGATTTGAGTGATCCCGAAATATATTATATCCGTAAACAATCATCGGTGATCCTTTAGTATTTTTTTATGCAGGTTTCTACAGTTCCACAATGAATTTTTCATGGAAACGAGGGCACCGAGGGTGTCGATTTCTAATTTATGACTGGCGCCGATTTTATTGTGCTATGTAGTTTTATTGACGGTTTTACGACACCCTGACCAATCTCGATCATTCCGTTCGCAGTCAATATCATCTGCACAGCGCCTTTTTGAACGGGATAGGCATGGTGGAAATTCGCGTAAGGGTCGAGATTGGGTTCTAATGTAGCTTGCGTGGCCCCGAACTCATGCTACGCGACCTATACGTTCTGCGAATACGTGACAGGAATTCCTGATGAAAATCCAGGAATTTCAATACCGCGAGGTAACGCGTTTGACACTAATAAACGTGAATGAAACACGCAGTCTTAATCATCGCAATCTTACTTTACCGAAGATCTGAAAAATCTTCAAATTTTGAAACTGATACTTGTAACAGAATCATATAATTTTAGCTCTAATAAACAATTAAAAGTTCAGTGGAAAATCGTAGTTTTGATTGCAAAAGTTCGAGGTACAAAGTGCAAATTCAAATGTAGGATTCAAATCCCTTATTTACATTTTAATTGAAGTTTAGATTGCATTTAGAGATTCAAATTTTGGATACAAAGTTACTGAAATTTTTGCATTCGGACGGGCGAAGGAAAATTGGTAGATGCAACGTACGCCTGAAACAGAGGAATTTACATCTTCGCGGAGGGGATGCAGCTGTTATTTATCAATAAATTGTACGAATACACCGTGTACATTGCGAGGCCGAGATTCACGGTGCCCGAGCGCGCACTCAACGAGATTAGATCTTGTAGTGTCGCTTTTGAATTATAAATAGGCAGCCAGCGGCATGGAAATAAGTGCGAGCAATTGTCGACGCGTGTCGAATAGTCATAGTTGACTTATAAATAATGCAACCAACTTTCCGTGTCCTACCAGGAATAATTCAAACGCCGAGACGCTTGGAAATTGTAACGCGAGTCTAATTCGATAATCGATCGATGATCCTTTATTGGAGTGCTCCTCGTGGTTAAAGTGAAAAGTCAAATTAATATTCGTAAAATTCTATTAGAGACGATTGATTCGATAACCAATTTTTTCCTGATTTAATATGCATGAATTGTAATTGCAAATCGGTGCATCTATCGGTTCCACGATACGAATTATTGGTAACTAGGATCAGTTTCAAGATCGCCGTGTTACCGTCCTAAATTCTATAATTACGATAAACAATAATTGTTACTGTAACCGCGGTAATTACGTATTGATAAAATAACGTTTTAATCGGGCTCGAAATAAATTGACCAGCGTCGACGGTCGGTGATATCCCGTCATTTACGGAAGCAGATTATTTCTGTGCGCTTGCCATCGAGTTCCCTGTGCATAATATCCCGACACGCGAGCGGACGTGTAATAAGCGTGATACACCCAGGAATTGGCTTCCGTTCAACACCCTCGTTATTCTTTTCCTCCGCAGCCTGTTGGTCCTGGTCTAACGAGAAATTTCACGATACCGTGGTACGTGTGTACACGTTCAGGCGCAAATCCGGTGTGAGCGTGTGTGACACAATGAAAAGTTCGTCCCATTGTGGTGAACGCCTTGTTGGACAACGTTCGCCGGGAATAAAGGGGTAACTCATGCTCCCGGGGGAGGGAACGGACGTTCGGCGAGCCCCCGGGCGCAGGTCGAACGGAGAAAAAGGGTTAACTCGGCCCAAATACTCTTAGCGCGAGCCAACTCGTCGTGCTAGTCGCCAACTTTCCTTTGTTTCCGAAACCGGATGGTATCCCCCCGTCTCTCCTTTCCCTTTTCCTAGCCGGCAGACGGTACAGGAGACAATGTCTCCGCGGAGGAGAGCCCTGAGAAACCCTTTCGCCGGGGAATAATGACGCGGCCGTTTGATTTATCTCGGGCTCCCTGACCGGAAGACCTTTCCGCACAGGAGATTTATATTTGAATTCGTTGAACGTGCTCTCCTATGAATATCGCCGCCGTTAAATATTTATGTCCCCTCTTATTGTTATTCGTTCCGGCACGGTGGTACCTGAACGGTGTCGCAGAATTCCATAAACTATTCTAGAATCTTGTTTATTCGGTCCCATTATTTTGCCGCAGTCATTCAAATGAACCGATTAAATACGGGGTAGATATCTAGCATTAAATGTACTAAGTGCGGTCAAATGACTCGTTCCTAAATTTACATTCAAATCGCATATTTCAGGTAATTGATTATTTCATTAGCAGCCAGAACTTAGATTGAAAATGATTTTTCTTCCTAAAATCGACGTAAGAATAAATATGCATAAAGTACTGGCACGTTCAGTGCTAATTGTATATAAAAATCATTGTATAAAACAAACATAGAACTTTATTGCTTAAAATTAAAGCGAAAAAAATAGTCAGCCTCACACTATTTCCATTTACTTTCATTCTTCGGCACATTAAGTGACGTAAATTGTAAGCGATTGTACTAATAAAAACTGGCGAGTGATGGAACGATTCGATTAGCAGCGATGCCGTTTCCGCTGTGGGCTAAGATTATCCGAAGAAAGTATTGTGTCTCTTCCCCATGCCCCAATTGTTCATCGCGACTGATACGCCGAGTCCTACTCGCTTACCGAACAAGCGGAGGCGAGGCGCGGCATTAGTTACGAGTAAAGTTCGTAATATACGATCGAGCGCGTATCGCGATGGCGCTGCGCGGCGGCCTCGCGTAATAGAACCACAAGACCTTAAGTAGAAACTTGTTGAGAAAGCAAACTCCAATGTTATGTTTAAGACACAAAGCAACGACGATAACATCGTGGTAATGACTCGTAATCTCTGAGCCGAAGAAACACGCAGCGTCATCGCTGTTTCGTAACTTCTAATACTTTTAATTGCAAGCTGCTTGCGCTCCACGAGGTGAGAGCACAGATAAATTTTCTGTAATCCCGTGGCCCGCGTAAACGATATTGTCCCTTTGTAAGTTTAAGAGTCTAAGTAGTACGAGAACGGTGTAGTTGTGACGGTTGAAAGGTGGTTAACACTAGATTGCCGGAGGTTGGTTGTATACCTATTTTGCCTGATTGAGTCAATTTGACTCGTATCCAGCAAAATAGGTATAGCACATATGAATTATTGGAAGTAAGGGAGTAGGGAGGAATAGGAATTACTTTTTGTATACCTTTCATTGTTCTATGAAAAACCAACAAATGATTTTAAAAAAATGACTTAAAATTGTTATGTATATCACAGTAAAAGTCAAATTGACTCGCTCCGGCAATCTAGTGTTAAACAGTACGCACTTCACCGAGCTGGCTGAAGACTAACTTTATTGAATTTTTCGGTCGTATTTAACAGTCTTAAATCGGAATGGTAGGGGCCAGTGAGGTGCCGTGTGCCCTTTGGTATGCGATGTTTACATGTTAATATCGATCGATGGATGCCGTGCGGTAGAGGTCTGCCGGGAACTCAGGTTGCTCGGATGTTATGTCTAATTGAAACTGGATACTTATGCGTAAATTAAGAAAGTCGCATACTACTACAGCTCGTCACATAGTCAGAGGAAAAATGTGTTCACATATCGCGTAAACAGATTTAGATCTCGTGCGTAAATCACTTTTTAAAGGTTTCCCGAGTATTCGCAGGTATTAATGTATTCAGAAAACGAAAAAGGCACGAGGCACTTTGCCGCATGCAAGGCGTCGCACGACGACGTCTTACTCGCGAATCCGTGCTCCGCAGAGAGTCCTTTTCGTCGCGCACAGCTTCAGTTTCGAGTTTCCTTCCACGCCCGCTGCGAAATCCCTTTGAGCGTCTTGTTCCTCTTTGAGGATCGCTGAGCGTCGGTTCTAACCGGGCTAAAAAGGTGTCAATCGCCCGTGAACGCCAACGTTTGCCTGGTTTTTTAAAGAAAGGGAATCGAAAGAGCACCGCATGCAAAGTCGCGCGACGAGTTTCGACCGTTATTTTCTTTCGTACCCGCAAAAACTTGGTCTGATCGCCGTAATTTTTCTCCCGGCCTGCCCCGGCATTTATTCCACGGCACACACGCTCGTTCCCTCGTGTCGATTTCAAAGGGCGAGAGAATGATCGAAAGGGAATTTTAAATTGACGAAATCGTTAGCAAAGTTTTTGTCGGGTACTTTTTCGGAAATGGGTTAAAAGCGCGAGAAAGAAGGGAGAGGGTGGAGCCAGTGGGGGTACAGAGTCGCACCAATCATTACGTATATCCGGCGCTCGTGACCTGATAATGATCTGGTTGCATTTTCAAGCTTAATCGATATCGAACGGAAGTTCGTTGAAAAAAGATTTCTGTCGGGGAATCGCTATATCGCGTCGTCCCAGTTTTTTTCCGACTGTTCGGAAGTCTCCCAAACGATAAACATATGAATGGGTGAACGCGACTCACTTTGGGAGCCCGTTTCTCGAACAATGTATCAATAAGCACGCGAGAAATTTATTGTGGAACGCGTTCACCGAACTTCTATTTTACGCTTGACGTAATTATGGAGAAGCTCGGGGGTGCGTCAGTCGGATGTGAAATAAAAACCTTTTTGAAATTTTGCACGCACGTTGGAGAAAATTGCGTTGTATGAATGGTAATACGTTATCATACTTGCTCTGAAAACTTTCATTTACGTTTCCATTTACGTGTATATTGTATTCTTTTCCAGTATAAAAATATTGCAACATTAAATATATGTATAGAGTCGCTGAAAAACATGCGCGAGTCCAACGTTGTTGGGAAACGCGTTCACCGCCGCGTTACGCTCTCTTGCTGCGTTCTTAACTTTAATGATATTAAAATATATTTTCGGTGGTTTTAGCAAAAAACAAGCGAGCTATGTTTCAAGCATTAAGGGATTCATGAATTTCCAGGAATGCTCTCACGCGGAGGAACTTACCGGTTAAATATTTATACGAAATTAAACTATTCTACGCGTATGAGCATACCGGGTCGTTTTTATCGCGCGTCTATGGAGTTAATTTGGACCGGGTAACTTCACAGAGGTTTCAAAGCGCCGCGCGCAATAGTGAACTGTACACCCACTGGGACGCATAATCCTGTAATTATTTTAAACGATCGAATTAACACTACGCGAATCGCGTTAAATAAACCAGAAGCGATTTCTGGTTGCACTCACCGCGAGAGACTACGAGCAGAAAATTTGCGCGATTCAATTTTCGCCCCCCGTGCAAGTAGTTCACAAATTTCATTCAAACTTTACGTCCGTGTACTCATACGCCTTATGCGATTCTGGCAGTTAACGAAACGTTGATTACGAGATACAAGTAATCGTTTGTGATGCAACAGATAATTCCGACGTTTTTACACCGTTAGTCACGTGACCGCGTGAGCAACGGTGAAGCGTCGGTATCGCAAAGACCGTGACCTTGCTTGAGCCTTGTGAATCTCGTAATTCTTGGCCATGCGAACGCTTTGGTTCGTAACAGCCGTTCGGACGAGCAACGCGAGCCCGCAGCAGAAAAATTAATCTCATCAGGAAAGGCAGTGAATAAAATTGCCATGGCATCATAGCTATCTCTGTCCGCCTGCCATTCCCATTTTCATCTCTCTGCCTTATTTTTCCACGGTTTTCCACTAGAAAAACATTCAAAATTGGTAGCTAATGTCTACGAACGGGGGAATATTCTGAAAAGTCACGTTTGATGGCGATCCCGTCAGACCGTTAACAAGCGTACGTTTCCCCAAAAGAACAACTAATTTACGGAGCGTCGATTTTTCTCCATTCTCTTTGCTGCCCGCCTATAATTTCGTTCATTTGAGTTTCACATGTCGTCCTGGGCTTCACTTAATGCGCGCCGACCATTAATGGACTTAAAATTGTTAGCCGAGAAATGAAATTAGTATAAGGTTTCAAGTGTTTTTAAACCTTACGAGAGGACGATGTTGCGAATACCAAGTACGATTTAAGGTAGTTGTTACACTACTATATCGGTCAAAATAAAGCTTTAAAGTAGATAGTTAAAAAAGAGGCCTCTTCCGGTAGTAAGAATCTATACGTTAAAAAGATAAAGATAAATTGTCATTGTTATATGAATTCTTTTTCGATTTTGTTTTCGAATCGGCGAAACGAACGAAACGTAACGCGTTGCTCAGATATCCACACCGCGTACAGCTTGTACACCATGTTGTTACCATACCAATATTGGGGTATAAGTCGTAATCCGCATAAGTGGTACCGCTTTAATTCAAACCGGGCGTTACAAGGGGTGGTACATATGTAGCTACCGCATCGAGCCACGTCGAGCTGGCCTGAAGCAAGCAGATAAAGCGAGGTTGACACGCCATAGGTGCGCGTGTTCCCGAGCTCGTTAAACCGGGCCCGATATTCCCCGAAAGAGATAATGCGGCGTTAGTTTTTAATGAATGCGTCGGGCGTAAATACGTAAAAGTCTCGATCGTGGATGAACCTAAAGAAAAAAAACGAGGCACTAATTAAATATGACACTGGACTCCTCTACCTTCGCGAGAGAGATCGCGTTTTCACGATTCAGCGAATGCTTTCAGGTCACGTTGCAGATCTTATTTTACGGTTGATTTTATTCTATCGCGATATTTTATTCTTATCGATAGAACAAGGTATTAAGCTGTTGGCTGAATGGATTTTGGATACGCTTCATCATCTATCATCCTCCCAGTAAAAAGGAACGTATCAATTAACTACGCGCGATAAAGACAACCCCTCGACCTTCATGAAAAATTACCTGCTAGCTGTTTAAGCGTTATTTTATAATTCACATAAATTCGCGAATATCCGGTAATATAATTTACATCTGACGGAATCAGTAAGCTCGTAGTCAGAATGAATACCAGCAATTTCAAGCGAAAAGGAATATATTCACTGTACGCTTACAAATTTATGTAGACGAATTTTAATTTGTTTCATCGGAAATCTACGATAATCCGTGTCGCACGTTTTTCTCCTCTCATTTGCGACAGTAACGCGAAATTGCGTTTGCGAAACGCGAATACTCGCGAAAACGAGGCGAGAAAGAGAGAGAGAGAGGGGTGGGGGGAGATTTTCAGAAAACGGGGTTACCGCCACGATTCGACTTATTCGTGACAAAGCATCGTTTCGATGCGAGGTCCTCGTGAAAGAATTTTTCGCATTGTCTCCGTGGTGAATACTCTTCTTCTCCCACTCTTTGTTTCCCGTGTTCTTTCTTTCAATTTTTTTTTTAGAAAAATATTCATGAACGAAGGCATTAGCGTCATCCGTGCAACGGCAACAAAAACGAGCGAAGATTAAATGTCGACGCTCTACACGGAAAACAAATATTTCGCATAGTTCACGGTGAAACGGGGTTGAAATAGCAAAAGCATCGAAATCCGTATTCCCCCCGTCGCCCCCTGTTTTTTGCCATATCCGATAGGTAACGCGATATTCTGCGTCTCGGTATGCATGGTTTACCGATCTACGTTCCATTCCAGGTTTTCGTTTTAAACGAAGGTTGCTCTCTCCTCGGTTTTAACCCGAAACGGGGT
>SHCU01001976.1:0-14423 GCA_004307685.1 Ceratina australensis | reverse complement strand
AAAAGTTACATAAAAAGTACACAATCGTCCTACGAAGAGAGATTACTAGGATGGTAACAATAGTTCCAAGGAATCGGTCAACCAACCATGGGTAACAAATATTAAAGAACTGAAATATTCCTTCAAGGAAGAATATGTATAGAGTACAGGCAAGTAGAAGTTATTGCTATTACTATGATCCCTACTTTCAATTTTTAACTCTAAGTAATCATCATTTGCAAGACATGTAGATAGATGGGGAATCGGAATGGTAATCTTGAAGCCATGTCTCAGATATGTATCAGTATGATGGAGTATTCTAATATCGTGAATCATCATATACGTCATCATTTCACGATTGTTCTTTCGTGTTTTTGCACAGTTTCATATCGAGAAGAAGCCGAACGATTCCAGAAATGAATACGATTCCGCCGGATGTATCTTACATCTTCACCGCTCAGATTCACGATATAACCGTAGATGGGATGAGGGTGCTTTTATTTGCTCAATCACATTATCCGATTCTGAGAAGCAGAAGTAGAAGCCCCCTCGAGTCGAATAACGTCGTTCCTCGGTAATCGTTTTGCACGCGACGACAACTTGATCTTCCAGCTGATCAAAGAACGTAGACCCATATTTTTATGAATTCCGTTATTTCCAGTGATCAATCAGAAATCTTCTGGAGGAAGCAATATCATTTTATCATCTGCAGGTTTCTCTGAAAGAAACTAGAATTTATGAACAGAACATTCAAATTGTATTTACCCATGGATAATTAATTTACTTACGAAATCCAAGAGGCATGAGAGAAGAACGAATCTCTGAAAATGATGTTATGTGGTAGTCGAATAACAGCTCAATTACATCTTTGATCTGAGACAGTAGTTTCCTGGCAGAGTAATCCCCCCGCTTCAAAGTAACTGAAGAGACATGTTCAAGAACATTTGCCCGAGAGAAGCGAAATCACTCCTCGAGAGTAACATAATTTCTCTCCGCGTCGAGAACTCGCTACGCTATTTTCCGCACGTTTCCGCTTCGGTTTTCTACGCTTCGGAACGTACCGCAGTTGCTCTCGGTGAATATTTTTGAATACTTTAATTATACGAGACCGAAAAAAACGATCGCACGTTTGAAAAACAGATCACGTGTTCTAGTTTATAAAAAATACAGGTTTAAATCATGAATTGGGAAATTCTAAATTGAATGATACAATAGAACTACCATGTCAACACTTCATTCAATGTTTTATGTAAATGTGCGTATGTTTATAATAATTCAGATATACAGATTCACATTTTCACGATTTTTACAAATTTGCTGTATCTCGGGATCTAATGTATAGAAAAATCTGAAAACCTGGGTAAATGTTCTACTATATGCGGAGAGTATCTGAGCATATTTTCAACCCGATCGGCGAACTTTCAATTTTTGCTAAAATTTCAACGGCTTTACCCCTTTACATTTTCCTGATTTTTGAAAACTCTTCATAGGGGCATAGAATATGATCCGGAAATATTGCCCACCTGTAGGTAGATTTAACACTGCGTATGTATTATAACTTGAAACAACTAATCTAGTACTATTAATTGCAGTATTTCTAAATGAAACTATGTAACTTAAAATAATTTTAAGAAGTTTCGGCCTTTCTGCACAAAGCAGAGTTCAACAAAAATTGTAAAAGGATCATGATGTACATCGCAATGCCTCCAGTTACCTAAAAAGTTAATACATTCTCGATAAGCACATATGCACGATTATTAAAACTTGTCGTCTTACTTTCGCCAAGAGCATCGCATTCATATCGATTGCCTTTGCAGTAAATATATTATCTTTGTGCAATATCTGCAAAGAAAGTAACTCTGCCTGCAATTTAAACATAATACGTGTAAAGCTCGTGTTAGGAACAAGTGATATTGACACTTGAAACAAAAATATTAAAATAATTAATAAGGACACATTTACTTAATGACTTCCATTTTATACATATATTAAACAAAAAAAAAACGTATGATGAAATCGTTACCTCATACTTCGTCTCTGCATCAATTATATTACCAAGAACGTCATGAATGATCGTTTTAATCTTCCGTGCTTCGTTCACCGCTGTTTCACAGGTCCATGTCACCATAGCGAATTTGACGAAATAAAAGATGACTGGTGAAATGAACGGAAAGTACCAATATATATTATGGTAGGCGGTGGGAACTATACGAGAAGGTGACATACGTAGCAACTGATAGTACATGTTGAATGTGACCACAATAAATGTTGAACTTGTCATAATAATATTTCGTATAAGAAAGGCATTGTTAATTCCTTCGACCGCATGGCTGATTTCTAAATGTTTCTCCCCGACATTCTTCAGCTTTCTCAGCAATAAAAACTTCACTTGTGATGACAATGGGCTTGAAATACGATTGTGGTCCTTATTCTTTTCTAATATAAATGTTATCTCTTGAAGAGACTGATTCAATTTTTTGAAGCAAGCTTTCACGATGCATATGAAATTTATGTAGATCGTGTCGATTAATAAGTTGATCATTAACGTGTACATATCGCAAAAATTCCGCAAGGTCAGCACGATTTCGTCTGTGAAACAGTGTGGAACGTGAACCAACAGGATCAAGAAGGCGATCACATCCTTCGTGTGAATGAACTTTGATAAGTCGCGATACTCTTTCGTAGATAACATCGTAGATATCTCAAATACATCTTCAATTGCTGTTGATTTCCCGTAGGTGAAACTGTGATACGACACGTGCAACACCACGCAAACTCCCTCCAATAAATAATAAAGGTTGTTGCTGATCGTTTCCTTTACATCCATCGAGATCGCGGTGGTAAAATTTATATAATAAAGCACGGATAGTAAGGCACTCGTGTAAGAGAGCAACGTGAACATAAAAATCGCGATGCGAGTTTTGCTGTATTTATAAATCGACGATCCATATTTGTATGGAAGAAATCCAAGTACCGACAAAATGAATAAATACGGATATATTAACGAATGAAAATTCGTAGCTCGTAACAATCTCCACTTTTTGAATGCTCCCATCCTCTCTCCTGTCTCGTTAGAATTTCAATTTATGGTTGTTGTTAAGAAGTATTTCGAGCTAGTTGCTCGTTGGAGTCGTTCAATTTAATAGTAATATGTATGTAGGAAATAAATGATATGAAAATGCTTTTAACATGATTAGGTAATGACGTGTATCTACAGAGAAAACATCTATTCCATTCTAGCAAATTATCTTCATAAAATATTTATTGAGCCTGTTTTAACCATAGATAATATACGTATATAATCTATGTTATCTCCATGTATCTTTCAACAAGGTTTTACCAGAAATTGCACAAGTATCACCAAAAATGTAGTAATGGTGTATACTGCCTGAAAAGAGACATAAATTAAATGAATTTCCCGTGACGAACGCTTCCGATAATTTACCTTGGTCAGAAGAGTCGCATCTATTACAAGCCCCTTCGCGGTGAACGTAATATCCCTTTGCAGCACTTGCAACGAAAATAACTTCAACTGCAACCGCACACGTTAGTGAATCATTACTTCAAATGCTAATGGATTTTGCAATTACTTCATTACCTCGTCTGTGATTTCTTTATCGTATGTGCGTATAATAATTCGATGAATATTCGACCCAATCTGTTGAACTTGAGTTTTGGCCTTCTCGACGAACCAAATAATTAGAATTATATGAGTGACATAGTAGAGTACAAATATCAGAACGTAGGAAAACCATTCTGTGAGTTTTCCTCCTTGATTCCGTTCGACAAGGTACTTGTAGAGATTCAACGAAATGTCGATAAATAGCAAGGTGAATATCAATAAATTCGACATTCCAAACGCAGAGTTCAACATCTTAACGATCTCGCTGATTTCTAGATGTTGCCTCTTAAGCATTCTCAACTCTGTCAGAAACATGGGTTTCTTTCGCGTGTGATAAACTCTCCTGAGAAGGTGGGGCTGGTCATTAATTAAAGTATCCTTCACTTTCACTAGGGCACCATTTATCTCCTTGAAGCAAGCTTCCACCACATATACATTGCTCGTGTATAGCGCGACAATAACGAGAACTCCGATAAACGTAAACCAAACAAAAGAACTCATTACTTTTCTATAGTCCAAAATAACGAATGGAAAATAACTCAATAACGGGATCAACATTAATATGTCCTTTATATAGATCCTTTTAGCCATGCTGAGATATATCTTCGGAGGTAGCATTCGAGAGATCTCAGACATTTTTTTAATCGTACGTAAAACTGATTGACTTGAAGCGAAAGCAGAGATGAACAGTACAGGACCCAAAGTCGCAACACAGGTCGGATGTAGTCTCTTTAACACGGGTTTATATTTATATACGTTGATGTAACGCAAATGTATATTGAATAAACTAAGAACAGCAAGCACTATGTAACTGACGAGTAAAATCGCAGAGAGAATGGCATACGGTTTGAAGTACACCAATTTCGACGACTTGATTTTATACGGCAAAAATCCCATTACACGAGCGATACAGAGGTATGGATACATCATGTGCATATAATTCGTGGTGGTACTTGATCGATACATCTTAATTCCTTTCTCTTCGGAAATCAAACACGTGTTTAAATTTAGATCGGATTAGGTAACGTTGTTTTACCAGCGCAATACGTTTCTAACTGTTACGCAGTTAAGAACGATAGAATCGAATTCGTTCGTCAAACGCCAATGTCATTTAATCATCTTTATGAGAAATATCAATTCGCTAATGAAATGCATTTTACGATATTACCAGAGAACGTAGCGTTATCTCGAATCGAACAAATTGATTGAACTAATTTAAGACGAAGCGTTTTATTCTTATCTCAGAAGTTCGAAAAAGTACTATTTTTATTTTTTTAACTTACGCATAATGTCATAATACAGAAGTCAACGTGAATTGTACAAAGGGTAATCTAATCAGTCTTAATTTTTCGTATTTCCGTCGAACGTGAGGCACAAAGGCGTGTAAAGTGACAGTTGCTTGGGTCATACTTGCACACCTCATTTGCGGCGCGAAATTGAATTGTCGGCGTGGCTGTCAATAAATACGCGTATGCGTGGTCGTGAATCGAGAGCTGCGGGTCAAACAGAACCTTTGATACGACGTACGAGCGTACGCTTCAGCGTTGTAATTCGCGCATCACTTATCGGAAGGCTTGCACCGCGCCACGTGGGAATCGCGCATCGCGGGTCACGCGCTTTTATACAACCGTGAACCGCACCACTCGGAGAGGATAACATTGCGACGTGGAACCGCGTACGCGTCCGGTAACCGGCTGTCATTGATCAACGGAACGCTTTCATTTGGCCAGTGAACCTCGTCGGATGGACAGAGAAAGGACAACGAAATCCCTGGCTGGAAGTCACAACTCGTTCGCGTTTATTACGCAATGACTCGTAACGCCGCTGCCTATTCAGGTGCGAACCGAATCGAATCGTGGTCGAACGCTACGCCGCGTCGCGCTCACCGGAAGGCGTCCGTGCGCGCAACTGACGCGATTATGTGCCTATTAATCGACCCGGCGAGAAAAGTTCGTCGTATCCGCTCGCTCTATCAGTTTTTTAATTTCATCGAATTAAACATGGGTTTTTTAAATAAATTTTATTTCTATTTGCGAGACGAAATTATTCATTTTTATTATTTCTTCTATAAAATGGCTAAGAAAAAACATTTCTCGGTGGACTAGCATCATGATGCATTGAAAAGACATCCTGTGGGTAGATTCTTTACGCGTTAATGTCACAAGAGGAAATTCTATCGACGCGGCGCCGTATTGTTATAAAAATGTAATTTCCATAATGCGCCGGTGGGAACGACATGTGAGTTCTTTATCTGCTAGCTTACGCCTACCGTGCCACACGTCCTATCGTAAGACAAGATTCGCTACCATACGGGACACTAAATGCCGGTTAATTCGCACAACGTGGTCCTTCCCTTTTCCTCGTTTAAATGAAACCTGTAATTAAAGAGAAATAGAATAAAAGAGTAAACAAGTTCGGATATTCCATAATGTAAAATTCGAACATTCAGAAATATCGTTTGCCTCCGTGGCGCTTTTGTTTTCAACAAATTTGCAAGAAGTTCCGCGCGAGTTCCCAGAGTGGAGCGTAAATCTTCTTTAAGGAAACGCAACGAAAACTTCGTCTAAATAAATTGTGATTAAGTGGCCTTTTAAGCGGGGAAGTTGAACCGACTCGTCCGCGGGAAATGGACCCCTTTTTTTCTCTCACTTCCTCTTCTCACGTTACATAAGGCGAAATATGGGAGGAAGTTATGAAAATAGGCTGGGATTGTCGACGAAAATCCTCGGCCCTTGGAAACTCGGTCACGGCGCAACAAAGAGGAAAAATTCTTTCCCTTTAACCATGGAACCTTTTAATGCGCTCATTTATCCCATAATTAATTACCGAGCTTGGACTCTAATTAAAAACTTTTGTTCCCTTACCGCCATGACTCCGATCCTTTGATGGGCTCGGATGCGTCAGAAGCATCTCTCATTCCACGGCCCCCGCCTCCTCTACCCTTATTCCCCTCCGTTGTTCATCACGGGATTATTAAGTTCTTCGACGGATTTCCCCCGAACTTCGCGTCGCACGATCCACTGTTACGCGGTTTTTGTCATTATACTTTCAAAGCCACACGGGAATGAACAGCGTAAAGTAATATTGACAGATATAATCAGTTAAAGTTCTGGCCGAGTCGCTTGTTTCGCGATGCTATCAATTCGATACGGGTTGAACCTATAAAACGGGATTTCGCAAATCTGACTAGCAAAATCGAAACTTTTTAAACTCGACTGGTAACTCGGTTAAGTTTGTCGAAGCTCTTTCAAAGTTTCATCTCGGGCCGCTGAAGAAGGAGGGACAGCCGTTACTGGGAAAAGTGAAAAAAAAAAGGAAGAGGAGCAGAAAGGAAGGGAAGCGTCTCCAAAGAAGGGTGCAGCCCACGTGGCGCCACTCGAAACTCAATTTTCCCTATGCGCCGTGCAGCTTTCTTTGCCGAATAAGGTTACCTTGCGAGAGAGAGAACAGGGTCACGTGCAGTCTGGATTCCTCGTGCACGTGCTGATATGAACAAGCACCAAAGACTATCAGGAACTGATTCGTATCGAAGGTATGCAATCTTTAAAAAAAAGTATTATGCAAATATGATCATTTTCTCCTTCAGAGAAATACGCGTACACTTTACATATTTCATATATATCTATTATCAAATGCATTTTAAAATACATATTAAATATGCATAATATTTTTATAGCTATGAATGAAAATTATGCTGTAAATAATATTAGTATATGTATAATTCTGTCTATTATACGCGCGAGAGGTTATATTACAGTATACAGTGGATATCGCTTAGCGTTACAATAGGTACTTGTTACGGTAGAACTGATTAATCGACTAAGGAGCCACATCGTGAAGGAGACGACCTTGCGTCTGACCAAGTACGGCCTGTACTACTTAGAGGGTTGAGCACATGCCGTGTACGGTCAACGAGACCATTAGTACACATCTTGCTGGTGTCGAGCCAACCACTGTCTACCGATTGCTATTGTCTATTCCTCACCGAATCAATTACAAGATTTACGACAGCCGCTTAAAGATTCTCGCTGGTGCGCTCGGCCAAGAATAGTTACTACATGAGAAATAAAGTAACGCTGACAGTCGGCCTTGAGGGGATACGTCCTGTTCACAGGAACATTTACTATTGTTTTGATAATTAAATCAAAATACAAGTTAATCGTTTTAATGGAACTTAACAGCTAACATTATGCTATTTTCGGCTGAACTAATCCTGCATAAATCTTTATTCAATTTATGTCTATCAGATCTACGATTCATTTGTAAGTGAATTTAAAAAATGAATGGAAAAAATGAAAATCATGAAGGGAGATATGAGATAGTAAGAAAAATAAAAGTTTTAGTAAAAATTAATTAAAAGATATACATATAAACTTGCTGCTGGAATACAATAATTGAAAGTTAGCCGATCGAGAAATAATTGTGATCCCCTTAAAAAAGAAGAAAATCTACGAATATCTTAGGCGTGATATTATGAAGGTCTCGGAGGAAAAAAAAAGAAAGCCCTCGACTCCACCTATTCCCAGTTCCCCGAGTGGAAGCGAAATCCGCCATCAAATCCTCGTTCGCTCTTCCTCATCGATCCCATTTCTTGAATGGTAGCCAGATTATCCGGCCGAATGGCCCGCCAGACACATCATCATCGGCGGCTTCTTTGTCTTCGACGATTCTCCCGATGGGAATTAGGTACCGCTGTCTTCCCGCGGGATGGCCCGTAGCTGAGGACGAGGAAGAGCTTAGAACAAAGAGAAACGACGAGACCTTCCCGTTGGGACGCAACTGAAGTGGGACGAAGGAAAAGAGCTATCACGGCATCTTCGAGCGAACGCAGAGGAGCATTCCAAGTAATTATAACCCCTTCCCGCGATTTTATTCGCTCCCCTTGCCGTAGACGGAGCTTGTTATTTCTTTCCCTAATCGAGTTCCCTTTCCTTTCCCTAATTAAGTTTATTGCTAGGCCATAAGTATTCATTGTATTATACTTACTCGTGACACACGAACTTCGGCACGTACACGTAGCGTACGCATGTACGCATACTACGTTCGCTGCATGTCTAATTTGATTCGGGTACATTTACTTAATTAATTACTTATTTCCTTACTTGTTTTATGTACTTGTTTTAATATGATAATTTTTTAAATAATAAATCTTGTCAATACAAAAGAGATACTTTTTATAATTTCAATAGTGCTTTTTAAATCCTACATCTAATTATCTTCCTAATCATAGAACAATGTTGTATTTATGATCAATAAATTGTAGCAACGTTTAATGGAGCTTGAATGACATGCTGAACGATAAATAATAGATGATTAGTATAAGATGATGATTGATACTTTATTGTCAGAAAAATTCCGAAGAAATTCATCTTCTCGCGCGCCGCAATAAAAAACGTCGAAGGAACAATATCAAGTTTACAGTTTGCCACGCACACGAGGCTGGTGGGAGCGTTAAATATTCAATGACCGCGTTCGGAGTTACCGCACACTCATTGTCGAGAGAGTCGGGAAGATAAATCGGTCCTTAGCGGCACACCCCGATCGATGGGCTCGCTGAAGTTTTCATAAATAATGTTTCACGGCATCCGGTAGACAGTCGCGGAAACAGACCAAGCCATTCCGCGTATACTTTCGAAGTTGTTTAACCTCTGTTTGATTTCTTTAAAGATAAAACTTTTCCAATGAATATCAAGTCCGCGAAAAAAATTGTCTCCTTGGGAGCGAAACAATTTACTGAGGTATTCTCTGCAAGAAATACTCGTCCTACGGTTCATGTTTTTGTTGGCCCACGGAAACATCAACTAATAGTCATTTCACGTCTGTGATTACGAAGAGAACTCCTTCGAGACTAAAACTCTTTCCATGCTACAAATTTTAGGATAATACATTATTCATATATTTCAGGCTCATATATTTATCTGATAACGAAAAGAAAATGTTGCCTCGAATTCCCAATTCAAAATTGATTTATATTATTTTCTTTTTTAACAATAACAATATTCTTCTGAACTGAATTTCCATTCCTGAACAGACCTTAACCCTTTCGTTGATCCAGTGAACTGCATCCAGTTTGCTGCAGTCGATCGTTTTAATAATTCTCGGCTGGTCTTTTCAGTTTCCTAATCTATCGTCAAAAGCAAAGAGAAAGCGAATCCGGAACCCGCAACGATCGCTCCTCACGGTGGAGGGTCTTGAAGGTTTTATTGGTTCTACTCGTCAAGCACCTGTCAGTCGCTCAAACACAGTCGTAATTACGAGTACGCCTCATCGAGGACTCTTCTTCTGCAACAGATCATTTCCCCGTTTTTCAGTTACCCTTTCTCTCTGTTAGAGTGGAACTCGGGATTCCTTTCAAACTACTCTCGCGTTGATTTCTATTTTCATCGAGAGACAAGTGCTCCTAAATTCTTCCGATATTTCATTACGTTTTACTTTGAAATTTACCGTTCATTACCCGACGGTTCGCCTCTTTTCCAACGACGAGACAATTTCATCCGGATCTTTCTTCGCCCTCAACGAATACCCCCTTTCAGATCTTGAGTGCGAGTGGCGTGCAATCGCCCGCATCAGTTGTTACACACTGTTTTAGTCCCATCTCTTTTACTCCTCTCAATGGTTTCAATAAATTTTCTTAGACCAGGTGAACGAGGACATTCCCACTGTTAATGCGAGAATAAGAGAGTTTCTTTCGATTGAACCGAAAGGTTCCCAAAAAAAAAGGAGTAGGGACATAATGATGTGTAACGAAAAACAAATTCAAATACAATGTTCCATCAATTTAAACAAATACACATCATTGTCAGAATCCGATAAATTATACGATCAGTATCCGTTCTTATCAACAGATATACAATGATCTAAAAGGCGCGATCGAAATCAATTCGGCTGAACCTTCTTCTCCACCTAATCGATGCAATAAACAACCCTCCTGACAGTGGTACAGATCGATCTCCGTAACGGGAATGCAATACAATAACGATAAAGTAGCACTTCGACGTTCTATTTACAATTTCCTGTTACGTATCCGATCGTATTCAACCGGAATCGCGATTTCATCGCGTTTCTATCCGGCTTGCGCATTTTTCAAGCAACTCGCACGAACCTGCGAACGCTAAAAGCTCCCGTATAATCGGGGTCTTTCCGAGGCACCATAAATTCGGCTATTATCGAAAATCCTTTCGGCGCTGCGCGCACGGCATTCGGCCGAGTCGGTGTTGGAAACATGCGGATCGCGGACCGTATGCGCCTCCCAAAAAGGAACGCTTTATGCCGTTTGACGTTTATAACCCCGCGCTTGTAATCGAGTTAAACGGCAACGACAGCTTTGTGCGTTTCTATATCTAGAAATTGATGTATCGCTGCACGCTATCCTTCTATACCTTGCCGTACCTCCAACGATACGTGTTATCAGTAGTTAGAGCTAAGATTCCATTCCTAATGTCTTTCACATTTTCGATATCGAGAATTAAAAACTAATATTTTATTGTTGCAGGGAATGAACGAGCCTCTTCGTTTGTGGCAACGGGAAGGAAATAAAATTGGGGAGGACATAATTTAATAAACGGTATAAGTTTTGCAGTAGTCAAATGGTACACTCCTCTTTATTATTGTGAAGGTGTTACAAAACGTATGCGTAACTGATGAATTTCTCGGAGAGAGTAACTCTCGAGCGCCGATCATCGAAGCTTCCAAAACTTAATCTAAATAGTAAGGAGAGATGAAAGAGGAAAAAGCATAGAGACAGCACGAGGAAGATCGATGAAAGAAAAGGTTCGGAGACATAAACAGAGATACCAGCCAGGCAGGACTCGACTCGCTAGCAACCCGAGCCGCTGCGTCTGGCTGGCGATAAACGGAAAATGGAACGAAGTCATGAAGTGTCGAGAAATTCTTACCTAAAATCCCTACTTAGAATTATCATCCCTAACGACTTTCCCTGTCTCTTAAATTCCAGATACCACAAAACATAACGAGGTCCCGGACCCTTGCAATATCCTGGACTTTCTCAATCCCAAAAATCTCGGGACTACCTTATCGATCTCCGATCGGCTCTAACTGGAAGATGCAAATTTACGACTTCCTTTGGATCCTATCCGCTGAGTGCCTACGTCACTCCGGCCCTCAGTTTTCCCGCCAAGAAAATTGGTCCTTTACCGCCAGAAATGCTACCTCCCTTAGGAAAAGCCTACCTACCACAGGGCTTCCGCCCCCGAATTCTCATAGTATATAAGAAAGTCCTTCGAGAGCCAATAGATAGTTATAAAGAATAAAGAAAGCGGTGAAGATTGTCCGACTGTGACACTTCGAATAAGTAACTCTTAGTCTGTACGCGAACATTGTATTCCAAGTATCGAATAAAAACTTAAGAAGAAAACCCAGCGTTGTTTCATTGAGGTTCGACGACAGAAGGAAGTGAAGAGGAGAAAGAAACCTAATCGAAAGATAAATGTAAAATTAAACTACGTCTCTGATGGAGGAGTGGCACAACAAAGTCGCCACAAAATTTTCACCGGCGGGACATTTTATCCGAAACGTGCATACGCGTCGACGTCCTCGAAACAGTTTAACAAAACACGTAGCGCGTGAACGCGAGAATCTCGATGGCAGCGACGACCGCAACCAGGTTTTCACGGCAAAGAGACGACCGCCGTCGTCGTAATATCCGGTTAAAGTTGGCGAAACGTTTAATAATTTCCAGGTAACGCTCTGCGGCGTGCGCGGTGTCGCCATCCGCGTCGAAAAGTTTCGGCTCGGTAATGCATACACGGGAAGCAGCAGGAAGAACCGCGGGAAACTTTCCGTCCGCCGATTGCCCGGGAGAACAATTTTTATCCCGCGCGCCGTGCTCCGCGGGACCACGCTAGTCTACACTCTACGCGGTCTCCGGGCACATAAATTATCGCTGCCTCCGTACGTATAATTTGTTTACCGGCTGGCCTCGCCTTCCACGATAATGACGGACATTTTTAAACCGTCTCTAACCGATTCTTTGTCTCCTGTCCGCTCGCTTTCGAACGAGTACGTATCCCCGATGCAATAACGAACGATGCAAATCATCTTGATGAACGTCGCCGATGAGTGCCGGTGAAATTAAGAAACTTAATTACTATATTTGTTGGATACTCTTAGTCACTTCAGCTAACTTATTTAGCGTTTACTTGTAGATTGTATATTTTAGAAGATAAGTTAAGACCGTGCATGCAAACTGAACCTTTCTACCCTTACCATTTCATCCTTTTAGTCATCCGTAATCTTCAGCCCTTACTCATAACGAGCCCCATTCCTTTACTTTTTCGCTTTCTCCGAGTTTTCCTTTTTAAGCTTGCAAAAACCCTAAGCACTTCCGATCCGCATTTCGCATCGAACACCTCTACTACAGTACTAAAGTCTGGCTAGCCAAACTCAAGAAGTCACAGTTATTTCCAACCTTTTGGTAATCCAACATATCATACATATCGTGTACATAATCTTTTTTTTATTCAGTAAGCATTGGGTGCCTTGACGGCCCACACAGCTTTACAATAATTTTACATATGCTGTAGTTATAACTGTAGATTACATAAGAGTAAAAACTTGACCATACACACGCACGCAGGTATATTAGGCTCTCGTACTAAAGATTCAGCCGAATAAGGTAATCCTATATTGAATTTACTCAATTGACTTGTTTTAGAATTACGTTAAACAATATATTCTCTATCATCCTTTTAACAAACCAGAAAATTAATTGATGAATGCGCAACGATAGAGTATAATCGAGTACTATTAAATATTTAGCAGTCGGAGCATTTTCGTAGGCAAGCTGAATTTTGATCATCACCGATATCCCAAGTCTTAAAACGAACGTTTATAGAAGAGAGAATGATTAATTAAAGGCGCGTTGATGACGGAAACGTGCTTCCTACATATTAACGAAGAAGTCTGTTTAAGATCTCCGAACACTAGCACATCAATGAGGTATTTTTAAATAGATGATCATTTTTATATTCGAGTGGAGCTCACATTAATTCTACTTCGCATGATTTTTTACAGTTAAAGTTTTTTACAGAATCTTCTTGGTTAACCCGATTAAATATCTGGAAGGTCCTGGTCGTGGGTTCATGAGCTCTCTTATGATGTGCAAGACGGAGCCGGTGCTAACCTGACTAAACTTGACTACAATTTCCTTGATCTTGACAACCAAGATTTTGATTTGATGCCAGTTTACCCGCTAAACTAAATACTCTGTCTGGACTGCTTTTTCCAGCCCGTCTGACTTGAGTTTATCCGACGATAAGTCCGACTCCCCACGACGCTGCTTATCGATCATAACATCGAGTGGTGACCGGGAGAAGGGGAGTATAGATTAGTTTGAAACTCGAATCAATTATACGCACGGCGTGGAGGCGGTTCGGTCGGCCAGCCAAGCTCGGTACACCAAATCTAATTAGTAATGCCGATTTAGCAAACCCTAATTGCGCGCCAACATATCACCCGCAATTTATGCGACGCCCGTGTTATGAATCACTCGGTCGTACCCCGTGTTTTCCTGTCCCAGCCACCGAGAACTCTCCGCTCTCCCTTTTATGATTATACGAACGCGCTTCCGCCTTTCTGTGTCGACGGTTTCATATTAATTTCCATACTTACTGCTTCCTACCCAGCCGGAATCAACGCTAAAATCTTCCGTGGGAACGTTTCGGTGTCTATTAATGTTTCATGCATCGAATATATTAGTAAGTTATTAGTTTTAGTAAGAACTAGTAAGTTTACTAAGTTATTAGTTATAGTAAGAACTAATGAGAAATAATAACAAACGTTTGAAAATTAATTCAAAGCAGGA
>SHCU01001975.1:0-14437 GCA_004307685.1 Ceratina australensis | reverse complement strand
AACGGTTCGAGCGCGTAAAGTTCGTAGTCCCAGAGAGTGTTGGGATAGTGATGATGACTCATAACGTGACTTATTCGCCAATCCTTGGACGACATCAGACTCAGGTCGAAGTAATACATACGGAAATTGTCTCTCATGTGAAAATAGTTGTGGGCGATCACCGTGGTCCATGCCAAGAAAATTCCTGTGGTTGTTATCGATCAATTAGATCGGTAGATGTACGGTAGATTCGAGAAATATTCGCTCGGTGACCAGTTTCATAACGTAAAGATTTATTATTATAACGTTTACGAACCAGCGGATACTATAAATACGGGAGACTGCGTATGGGCCGCCGCGAGACTAAGAAGAATAGTGGTTGTAAATAGGAAATCGGCGATCAGATTCGATTTCGTCGCTGGCTTGTGAAAATCAACATCCTTCAAACGCTCGATCGCGCGCTTCTTGAACGTATAAAAGAAACCGTCTGGTTTGAACGTTAAAGGTATTTTCCGCGGTTCGACCGCTTCTCTTACAAAGTACTTTGGGAGCAGTTTCCAAGCCTTTTCGGCTATGTGATGCGACTGAAACAAATTACGTTTCATTGTATCGATCTACTGTATTTTCTAGGAAGCTACCCGAGTAACAGGTGACTACCTCGAAAAGTTCGGTGATGTCGGTTCCTTTGGTAAGACGTATCCATTCTGACCCTCCGGGATGATGTCTCGCGAAACCTTCTAAGTCGTATAAATTATTGTGAATTCTCCATAAACCTTCGGCACCGTCGATCTGCCTTCTCGACTCGAGGAAACCGTACGGGGTTTTGAATTTGGCATCCCTAGCAGGGAAATATGCCAGACCTGGTATCGTGCTCTCTGTTTTCTTCATATTTCCGCTTTTAATCACAGGTAATACGTTTATAAGTAAACATCGGATCAGAACTTTGTTAAAAATTTTTTTCAGGAAAATCGATACTGTGCACTCGCGTGATGACCGAAAGTGTTAACATTTAGGTGTTATAAATAGTATAGATACGGCTATCGAGCGCAATAGTTCCAAGAAATGATGCGGAAGAACCAATGTTGTTGACAATCATCACAATGTTTACTCGTGTACAAGAACGTGACGATAGTTATAAATTTGTTAAGAGTAGACTCGTTATATACATAAATAATCCATAGAATAAGAGTATCACTTAAATTATCATATCGCGTATCACGTTTTACGCGTGATAAAAAATTAATATGTACACACGGAGATGTTAATTAATCACGTGTTTCACGTACATAAAATTGTGGAATCGAGAAATTACCTATTGTTTATTCGGAATTTTATACCGAACTTACCAATACGAATCACGTTAATTAAGTCGTGCGAAAAAGCTTGCAAGCCTTACCGTGGCAAACGCGTCAGGCTCACTATGCTTTTAATTAAACGGTTGCAGATGCAATCTCTCCTTTTTATTTGACGCTGGAGCGAATGTAACTGAGTGGAATCTGGACATACCGAAGTATATATGTACTTTGCTCCCGAAACGATAGCCAATCCAGTAAGTGATACGTAGCTCACAATCATAATTAATCGCTGCCAAATAAAAATGAGAGGCTGTGATGCGCAGGGCAGGCATTCGAGTAGGACGTTTATCTCGAGCGCGACTGTTTTTAGGAAACATAAAAAGGTCACGCGATTTATATGAAGTAATTTTTGAAGACGATAATGCAAATTTTTCCGACAGCAATAAAATTAATTGCGCGTACCGATTATTCCCGATCAGTAAATATCTTAAAATATTTTCTCATGGAACGGGACGATAAGTATTATCTCATGTTCCTTACAAACAAGATCGGAATTGGTAATTTCTTCTGCTATGTAATTGATGTACTGGTAATTATACGGCATTAATTGTTATCGCTTACGTCGTCAGTTCCCAGATAAAATTTTCCGAAAGTCTTGTTTTTTTTCAAATGGAAACATTCCGAGGAAACTTAGTTTGTTGACCGTTTATAAATGACCCAAACACGAACTTTTTGATTACCTAATTCATGAATCGATGTCTTCTCCGTTTGTAGTATCTTGAGAAATTGTTTAGATCATTATGTAATGCGACGATAATATTTTAATCTCAAGTACAACCGTATAATGAATTTTTTATAGCAATAAATAGCTTTAAATAGAATTAATTTCTCACACGTAATCATGTTCGAATTCGATTAACTTGTAAGGTGCAAAAAAAAAACTGTGGACCACTTCTTACGAAGTTTTCTTATTACTAGCTATTTATTACTAATTATTTACTTTATTAAGTTATTACTAGCTATCCACGAGAACATGTATTTGGTAAAAAAACGCTAAAATTTTATTTACAACCAAATAATCTGTAAATCGAATACACAGAACAGGGAATTATTAAGCGCGTAGAATTACGTACAAAGGAAGAAACAACAGCCTCCTGCCCCCGGTATTTTTGAGAAGACAACTGAAAAAATAATAGCCTTTTCTTTCTGGAGCTCTTACAATTAATAAAATAATTGTACAACTTATATTAAAATGTATTAGAGGAGAAACTTGATCGTGTACCATATAAATCGCGTTATATAATAATTTAAAGGAAATCATGGGTGAAATTCACATGTTATCTAATTCGTTACCCAAGCGTCCCGTTTTGATCGCATCCTGTTCACACGATCTGTTCCCGATACCCCTGCTACGCTCCTTGTAAATTCTTAAAACTATTTCAACGAGAAAATATTTATTCAGACAATCGTTCTCGCGAGAGACGCCAAGACGATCGTTGGTACAAGGATCAATTCTGGATTCATCGTGCACCCGGCATTTCTAATCGTTTGCGACCGAAAAGTGGCCGAAGGAGTGCTGGTAGGAGTGCTTGTACTCGAAGCAAAATTAATTGAAGGGGAGCTCATGGAGCAAACAGTATCTTTTATAGCTTCTTTGGTAGAACCCGTGAGAATCCTGAAGTTGTAATCCTCAGGATCTAAATGACCGTACATGAAGTTAGGCAAGCGATCCGACAATACCCAGATATTGCCATTTCGATCGACCTAAGAAGCAAAATTAAATAATCGTTTTTAAATGTTATTTAAACATCTTTTTCATCTTATCACATTGTTTACCTTCAGATCGTTAGGGAAGATCATCGTGATGTTATCTTGATAAATAATTCCTTGCTGTTCTAAGGTAAACATGTTTTGAGGCTTCCAACAGGCAATCGCGTTCATATTGGTCAACGCGTAGAAAAGAACACCGGTGTTCGGGTCTAAGAAACTGACGCTGCTCTGACCATTGTCCCCGCGAGAACCAAGAACGTGGAATTCATTGGAACTGTCTGAAAACCAAAGTTGCTTTATATCTCGAAAATATAAAACGAGACGAGTAACGAACGTAATTTACCTTTCGAAGCAACGCGTTCGGGGTCTCTCAATAATTTGGTACTAACAGAGTACTTCATGTTACTGGAAAGTGGGTGGAAGTACATCATACTGTAGCCGTCGGCCGTTGGTTGAAGACTCATGCCGAACAGGCCGTCGGACCATTGGAACGTGATGCCAGACACGTTGAACTCGCTGCCCTTAATCAGAGACGAGAACCTCAGACTCCGTTTATCTCGAGAGAAGAATCGGCATTAAAAACGTGATACTAACTTTGGGATCAGGCTCAAAGAAGTGATGTCTAACTAGCCATGACTTGTCGGACTTCCATGAATAGACAACGAGTCCCGGTCCGCCGAGATCGCCCAAATAAGCGTAACTGTCCTCGCATGAGTAATCCTCGACGGCGATGTTCGCAAAAAGGGAATCGGCCGTTTTTTGCTCCTCCGGGATGACGAACTTCCGCAGCAGTTGGTCATTCCTCAGGTCGTATACCAGCAACGCCGGCGGCGCTTGCTGCTCCGGGCTGTCGATTATATCGGTGAATCCGGTGTCGAGTACCCAAAGCCTCTCGCAGCGATCCGCACGGATCCGGAACGACGAGATGATCTCCGGTACCTTGCCAGCTTTGTATTCGTGCGCCTCCCAAGACGGATACGGAGTCAGAGTCGGAGATTCGCGCGTATCTACGCCGATTCAACTCGATAATTGACTCGCTACACGATTAGTATTCAACGATTACTTGCATCGATTAGTCAGAAACAATTATCACCTTTACAATGCGTCGGAAATAAAAATGATTCACACGTGAATCAGCGGTTACAGTTACATGCATAAATAATTCACAGAATTTTTAACTAGCTCGTTAACAGGGGAAACTGTGCGATAATGAAAATATATCTTTGTTGCGTATAAATTTTCCATGAGTCTAATATAACTTGCTAAGAGGTACGAAACTGGTAGAGAGAGAGAGAGAGAGAGAGAGAGAGAGATCGCTGAGAGCCTGTAGCTTACCGTTCCTGTAGAAATAATTCAAACTGGAGACGACGCCGCGCCTCCATCTCGGGACAGTAACAAAGATCCTGTTGCTCGTAATCTCAAGGCCAAGAGGAAGATTATCTTCCTGCTCGTACCCTGGGAAGAGCAGCTTCGTCTCGTTGCTCGGCCACTCGTATTCCAGCTGTTTCCATTGATACGCTACGCGAAGCTTATCGCCGGCGATAACGATCTTCCGGATACAGCATTGAAGTAAAACGGCCAGGAAGAGGAGAATCGATCCGGTTTGCATCTTGATAGTTCTTGTTATTACACTCTGCGAGGTTGATATTACGAGGTAAGAATCAATGCACGCTGCGCGTGAATCAAATTAACTGTATCTAATTCAGCTTATATGAACATCTATAAAAAGTAGGATTAACTAATAGTGCATGCGATGCAGCGCGCGGTGATGCAACGCTAATGCTGCGGGCTAAAAGCGACAGAGTTTCTCGGTCTACTGTTACAATGGATTATCGCGTAAACCGAAACCACTGAGGATCGTTTCAGCGAGGGTAACCGGTATCAAACCAAGGGTACGTTTATCAATTATACGTAACAAAAACCTTCAAAATTTTTGTCAAGCCGTATTTTACACCGCAGGAAATTTTTTGTCAACGACGAGTAAGATGACGGTGATAACTGGCAAGAGACGAAGCGTCTACTTTTACTGCAATCATACTTTCTATCGTACGCGCTAAACAATTAGGTATCACACCGTTCCCTATGTAGGTCAACAAACTCACGTCAAACAATTCTCATAAAATGTGAATGTTTAGAAGATAGAGACAATGTTTAGATGAAACAAACCTATTTAGCATTTAGTATATCAATAACACATTTGCAAATGTCAATGAATCGAGCCAATGAAATTATAGAAATAACGATGAATGACAAAAAAATGTTGAAAATTGATTTGTTTAAAAAAGAATGAATTAAACGCACGGTGCTTCAGGGTGAAACTCGGATAGAATTTTTTACCAAAATCAAAATTTTCCGGTATCCTCTGTTCGACGATTAGCCACTTAGGACACGCACGGATTAATCGCACAGTTTATTTATTCGCTGCCGTTCCGGTTTGCGAGGCATGAACGAGAAATCGAGACACGCGAGCCGCACGCTACCGCGACGGGCACACGCGACAAACTGAAAATTCGCCGGGGAAAAGACGTTCTCCCGCGGCGGTGCCGTTTGGATACCGTTCAAGGCTTTACCGGGTAGGTGTACCGATTCGCTCGACGGACCTGTTCATCGTTTCATCGCGATTCATCGTTTCCCGCTATCCGGTTCATCACACCGCGTTCGCTGCGTAGTAGAATGGAACGAGGATGATGCGACGTAGCGAAACGTGTACGCGTGGCAGGCATTCATTTATTTTGTTGCAGCAAAGATAACGGTGTAGGTGCCGCGTACACGCTGCGCACCGGTATTGCGAAATTGTGTTTTAACACCGGATAAGGTGTACAGAGAAACGAGATCGAATCCAACTGTGTCTCGTTTCGTTTAGGTCTACACTCCGAGGAATTAAAACTAGAGCTGTATTAGTACCTAGAAGAGCTGGATTTATTAACTTTGGATAAGGAAAATATTTCATTCTTTTTATTTATTTAACTAGAAATATTGTAGGAAATTAATTAACGAAATAAGGAATGCTGGTATTTATTAGTAATTAGATATTAAGCGTCTCAGAACTCTGTCCTCGACGCGCACTCCCATCATTTCGTCTCCCCAGATTTGCTCGGTTGCGCGTATACCTTAATCCGGAAATGCGACCGCCAAATTCCGAGAACAACCACGCTTTCATCTATGCCGCATCTATATTCTTTTATTTCATTCTCAGCCGCACAATGTCACACCTAATCGTACGTACAGTCGTACAGCTTTCATACACATTCGTACTCTCCGCGCACACTCAATTTTCTCACTCCTATAATATTTATATATATGTATATATTTCAAGTCTTTTTTTCGATTCAACTTAACTTAATATTCAGGTTGACCAGGCAAGGTTCAAGCTACATGACCCGTGAGGAATCGCCAGTGGGTGATACATACCTTCTCGCGCACGTCTCATTAGCAGAAAACGCATTCGCTAAATCATCTAATTAAGGCCACGCACAAATTGAAAGTAATAACAATTTTAAGAAATGTCACACGAATATCTCGCCAAGTAGATTAATCTGAAATCGTATTATATATCATTTTCTGCAAAAAATCTACATTATTATAATTGACGATTTTATCTTTAATTAACCGCTGTACAGAATCGTTGAAAACCGCAAAGCTGCAAGGTTCGTTAACCGGCACTGTAATCTCATAACCGACATACGCGTACGTTGATAACGATTAAACGAGTTTGGCCAGATCAAACACCTTCTAATGTAATTTTAGAATAACAGGCACGTAACGCGACCAACGTGAACTTACGCCTGCAACGAAAGTGACTGCTTTCTACCCATGGTAATTGGAAATAATACTTTTGTACCATATCTAGGTGACTCTTTAATAGGCATTACAATTGATAAAACAATCATTACAGTAATCGACTGACGTACATAAAAGTATTTTTACGCATCTCTTTCTATCATATCTAAACTGGAAAGTTAACAAAGCGTATATATGTATCATTTGATTAAAAAAATCACGCGTAAACATTTACGGTTACATTCTTTAAATCCCAATTCAGATACAATTGTCCGATGTGCGAAAGCCTGCGTCGCATCAGCTAAGCGTAATAAGAAAGTCTTGCAAAACCCGGTAGGTAGAAGAATAATGGAGAATTTCTCACAAGTAACAAAGAGGGGAAAAAAAGGGTAATATAAAATAGAGCACGAAGCGTGAAGGAACATTTAATTGCGCGCTGATTTATCGCTAAAGTTGGTACACTTCCCTTCGGCGAAAAATGCACAAGTGAAAGTTGTTACAAAGAGCGGGTGAACCCGCGAGAATTGTATGCAAAGCATCTTCGTAGACAATTGCTCTTCTCCGTGAGACCCCGCTGTTATTCGCGTTTTGATCAAACATCGATTAATCTACCCACGCCGCGCGTTCCTCCAGAGGCAACCGCGTTGCTTAATTCGACTCGACCCCAGAATTCAAGCTTACCTCCGTGCCCGTAACGATCCGATCGATTTACACGAGCGCGTAACAAGGGTGCATGCAGAAAATGCAACGTTCATTATACTTACTTAAAAAATAGACAAAATTGAAATAAATATTTATTATTGACTGAAAAATGTCTACATTTAACGAACAAATAATCGATTGTAAAGTCCAAAGGGTAAATGAGGAACGAAGACAATGAAACCGATGGCATCCGATAAAATGAAGGATTAAAAAAATTCACTGACATAGGTGCAGTAGTGGCTCCCGTGACATGCATTTTTATAGCCTTTTAAGTAATGCAATCGCTACTCAGACCGCTACCCGGTGCTCGGTTCGTCCTAACGGGTTCGACTAGGCATCGTGTCGGCCCGATGCAGTTGCGCGATTTCGAGGTCGATTGGATACTCTATTATGCGGCTTGCTTTCACTTTCGCGATCACTTACAGCGCACGTAGATAGATAGTTTTACATGACAACGCGAAATACGCAACCGTAGCAGGTAACTCTAAGCGTGAACATCATTTTCTAATACCATTTCTGCGGCTAACAGTTATCGCGTTGCTAATTTAATTACCCGCAGTACAGTTTGTAAATACTAACGATCTTCTCCGTAAAATTTCATCCTTCCGTTACGACTGCCATAAACAGTAATGACCACTTTCAGTTTCAATTAGCTTTCTAAGGATCGTTTAAAAATCGTCGAACGATCTGTCCGCTAATTCAATGGTGTAATAATTTTTATTATGCTTACTATAGCTTCGTTGTTACCTTGAACAGTTTCCTGAGTAATAGGATACCTAATCCGGTGCTTAAACGGTCTATTTCTTCTTTCGTAAAAATCGAGGACAACTCGAGGACAACAACCTATTATTGATGCAGTAACATTTACGAAATCAGTTGTAAAAATAATCGACATTTTGTTTTCTATTTCATTTTTTACAGTTTATCGCATTACCTTTGCTTCGTCCGATATGAAAAGAGAATCGAAGAGAAAGTGAAGGAAAACTATGCGTATCCAGTTTCCGCTGCCATGTGTACGCGCGCGTGTGTTAAACCAGGTCTCGGCGAACTCTCGAAACGGATGTAGACGAAAAACTAAACTAGAAAAAAATTTACTAAGAAACAGTGAAAGGCTACGGGAAATAAGTAAAGAAAATGATTAGAAAGAATAGACTAGAGGACTGGTGTTTCCTTGAAATCGTACGAAGCCTTGAGGAATGCGTTACACTCTCGTACCTCCGTTTTTCCGTGTCTAGACTGACCGATATTTGCTTGATCGACACTCGACCTGAGCGAATTACTTATTCCTATAGATGTGATCACGTACTTACCTGATCACGTTCAGCAAAGAGTCTTACCGGCGCGATCAAAAAAATAATGTGGGTCTGAATACCGATTAAATAGGAATGAAGGTAAGATCAACGATTAAAGAACAGTTGTGCATAAACGCGACGCGACATCATATCCGCTGGGTGCGAATCAACGGTGTCGAACGATTCGAGAAACTTCCGAAGGAGATGATGTCGATCGCGATTCCGCATAATCGTTATTTATCAAACAATGATCGTTTATTGATTGTTTTTCAACGAGATACAGGTGCAATTACCACCTTTGCGTCTCTATCGTTTTTTTTTGTTTTTTTTTGTTGGTTTTTTTTTGGTTTTTTTTTCATTCGACAATATCGCCCGTTCTACTCATTGTCAGGCGCAGTCAGCTGAAAACAACAATGCTGTAGAAGAGTAGAGACTACTACTAATTTCTGTAAGCGGTCCGTGCAGGAATAAAGTGCAACCTAAAACTCGATTTCAAATGTTTGCATCGTACAAGTCCAATAGCAATATAAACGAATCTCAAAATTATAAACAAATATATATATATATAGATAGAGAGATATGTAAATATAGACAGATCGAAAGAACAATCATCTCAATTGCAACTTTAATCTAAACCCTTCTATCAGGTTACGTTTCCCTCTTAAACGGAATCTCGTGTGAAACTGTTCAAAATACTGTCACATATATGTATATATATAGTGCCCATTCAATCGGCATACAATAATGTACAATCTACGATGAAAAAGGCAAATTCTAGAAACAACGTTACACACAACAATGTGAGGAAATTATCGGTGGTGAAACAAAATGATCGGTAATGTGTGTATTTACTATCGTTTTGAAGGTAGCACTTAATTTCCGGTGCCCCGAGCCGCTATGCGTATAATACATATACATATATGTATACACATATATGCGTATATATATATACGTATATATATAATAAAGATATTAGAATGACAAAGAGCCACCGTGTTACCGGTTTCTCGAGCAAAGCGATCCCCACGAGCGAATCGTGCATCCGCTGTCACCAAATGGAAAGATATTATTAGCGTAAAAAAGGATAACAGGATGATGAAGGGAGGTCCTTGCGCAATGTAAGATACAGATGTATCGATATACACACAGAGCCAGCTAAGCATTCTACGAACGATCGAACTGTCGAACGAGAAAAGTGCGACGACCCCTTTTTTACAATTTTACCATTCCGTATCGCGGGGCTAAAATTCACACGAACAGAAAACAGAAAGAAATCGTCTCTCTAGAGCAACTATCAACAACAACGTATTGTTCGAACAAACGGTACTAAATGGGTACTAAAAAAGAAATTAATAAATATTAAAACGTTTTAAAATAATTTACGTAACGGAAAATGACATGAACTGATGATACACCGAAAATCATGAACGCTTTGATTCGGAACAGTTCTCTCGTTTCAACGTTCCGAACGATCGAATCGGTTAACACGATTTACCCACGACTCATTATCGATTACGATTGATATTGTTTCTCGGTCCAGCCACGCGTCCATACAGCCAAGGCCGCGTTGTATCTCCCAATTTTTGTTCTCTTCGCGTCTCTCTTTGAATACCCGGGGCTTGGCATCGCTTCGAAGAAGTGTATCGAATATGTATGTGGTTTGGGAATACAACGAGCAGCTCGGCTTTAGGACGGTAGGTCCAAACAATCGCCTGCCTTCAGGCAAGGGACCGATTAGGTCCAACAGCGATCAGAGCTGTGATTGGTTGAAACAATATGTGGCTGTCGCCCGCCATTCTGGGAGATAATTAGTCAACGCTTTTCCTTTTACGTATCGTTAATTAAATAATGATGTAAACAAATAGTTACATCAGTATCGCAGACGATAGTGTACACGAATTAGATACAGAAGTTCTGTTGGATGATATACATTACGAGTTTAGCAAAATCGATTTTCCCAGAACGACAGACTATGCCCAATCTTTCGAACTTTCCACAGAACGTCTTTATTCGGAACAAGTTGATAATGTGACACTCAATAAATAACAGAACTTCTACATGTCCAATTCTGTCGTCAGATTGTCCTGCCGAATCTCACGGAACGAAGGCAAATTGCAACGAACGTCTTGGCTGTAATTTTTTATCGAGATCGAGAGCCGAGTCACGATTTCCGCGTGCACTTCCGGATGGCCCGTGAAAAGGTAGACGCACGCGCGAGTCATTTCTTTCCCTGTTTCGTAACACCCGATGAAACTACAGCGGAAAGACACGATTCGGTAAGACAACCCCTGAAAATGAAGTGTATTCGTAACGATGCGTAGTTTTGCTTCCTTCCTTTTCCTCTCTTTACTGCTTTCGAGTACGTACACGTGTTGTACGGGCGCGCACGGTACGTCGTTTCGTAAATTTATTATTTTTGTTATATCTCGAAGACAATGATAGAAGTCGAAGTGAAAGAATAGACAAACAGGGTGCCTACTGAGATGAATCTTCCAGAAGATCATACACCGCTCAACACCGTGGGATTACAATAATTTCACTATTTTACTATCGAACATACAGTGAACATCATGGAATGTCTCTCGTGGGTCTTAATTCGAATTTAGCCCCTGCGCTCCTCAGCCACGAGAAACATTCCCGTAGATTCCGACTTCGCCGACCTAAAGAACGACTTCATCTTTATCGCCGAATGA
The DNA here is from genome assembly GCA_004307685.1 of Ceratina australensis. Taxonomy (NCBI): domain Eukaryota; kingdom Metazoa; phylum Arthropoda; class Insecta; order Hymenoptera; family Apidae; genus Ceratina; species Ceratina australensis. Next base: position 2,926 of record SHCU01001975.1, on the reverse strand, counting down.
TTCGTCGCTATGAAACACAATTAACGTAAATGACGCAATGATTTCGTTTGATCAATAGACACCCTGAGAAAATAATAAAACAACAGAAGAGAGAGAGAGAGTAGTGGATTTATAATAATCGGACGTTTAGAGAAAAGGGATAGGATTTTTTCGATAAAATAAAGTCCCATTCGATCGTCGAGTTCGTTTTGAAACTTTAGACGTGAGTCAAAGTACAGACAATAATGTACTCAACGATCGGGACATCAGTAGGCATAGGATGAAGTAAAGAAAACGGCGTGAGTCGAGCGTAGAGAGAACTGATATCGTTTTTCCTGAGCACCCTCCGTACTTACCACTCACTCATGCGTTGCCAACACGTTCCTTGCAAAGGAAGAGGGCTTCACAGATCGAGTCGATCACTTCTGCCTCAACAGATTACAATCATTTAAACAACGCGTTATGATACAACTTACAAAAACCTTGATGTACATTCGGTAATTCACATTTAGAATGCTATGCAGAAAGCAAAGCAATAGGAGCAAATACCATAGTATTCGTTAGAGCATAATGACTCTTTATAAAATTCTGAGATTAAGATGAGAAGTACCGGCTATAAATTGTATATCATATAATTTATACGAAATAAATTATGATTTATTCTAAATATTTTTTTTTGAAGGTACCCGTGTCAAAAATTGAACTCTGCTGACTCTCAAAATATTTGCTTCTAATGCTTCATTCATCTTTCGATATCTCTCATTTTTTTAATATACAATGAGATCGTGCGAGGACTAGACCGTCTATAAATAGATATTTTACATATTTTGCAAAGTAGGTCAATTATTAATGTTACAAAGTTAGATCGAATAATTTAATGAACATACGTTGTGCGATGCGAACATTAAAATGTTCGCGTGCACAGATGAATATCGCGCGACACGAAACAAAATTAAAATCTACATAAGGGAATATAAATTACAGCCAAAAGTGAACCGACTCGAACTGGAACATTAACAAAATAAAAGTTGTAATAAACTAACCTGAGGCGGCAGGATATTCACGCTGCAGCACGTATAATATTATCTCTAATACCAAGCTCGAGTACGCGAATCGAATTACAGAGAGTTTGATATGTTACAAAACGCATACGAAATCAAGTTATCGTACGAATCCATACGATTAATATGTACATCTAATAAAATCAATTAAAACACGTCCGACTAAAAAAATGAAAAGAATGAAAGAATATGGAAATAACGAACTCGAAGAGATGTCTCGTCTCAGCTGCAGGGTGAAAGCCACCTTTTCCCGCGATCGCGTCTCTCCAAGAGAACACTGGCGCAGAGACTGAGAAACAGCGCGTGGAAACGGTCTACCGTAGAAAATGTAAAAGGACAATCCATGACCGACACATCGATTCAAATTTATCAACTGAAAATTTCCACCTTCCAAAACTGATCTCATAATTGATGTCACGATGAGCAACGTAAAATTGCCTGTACATACACGACTTTACTGTATATCTGTATCGGTACAGCTTACGATTTTCCTACGCGAAAGCTTTCGTGCTCGTACAGCCATCAACAACACACGACACCATCCCTTGATTTTAACAACTACAATTTCAATACCAGGTACTCAGATAGGATGTGTAACAACAATCGAACTTTTCTCAGTGCCTTTTAGGCAAACATCAAGATCCAAGAAAAAAAGAAAAAGAAAATTCATTTCGTTGCTCACCTGGGTATGATTTCACTCCTTCCGAAAGAAGTTCTACTCGTTGCGCTGATTTCGCACAATTACATGTCACGGGTAACATTATCGCGATATTAAAGCTTGCAAGTGTGAGCCGTGTTCATTTCGGGTAAAATTATTTTAGCGTTTCGCAAGTATCGTAAATGACCCGCCGATGATTACGTGAGATGATACTTGATACTGATACTTCAAACAGACCTTTTCTCTTGTTAAGGAAAATCCAATAAAATGCTTTTAAAACATTTATTCATAACAAACATATACATGTGATTTTTATCGATACTAAGTATATCTTTAATAATCAGTGTTTTAGTTGACTTCTCCGGAAATATACAGCATAGAATAAAGCTTTAACAACACTCTTTTTAGACTAGATTTCTTCGAAACTATTCGAAACGGCCTCAGTTTATTTTTGCACTTAGGTGGAAACACTAATTACAACTAACTGATGCAGCGAACTGTTCAAAGAATTAGTCAGCCTTAAAGAGAGCATTACAGTTGTGCTCTTCGCTCCGTATACTTGCGAAACGTCAAAATATTTATTCTAAAAAAAAAACACAGCTTCACACCTGAAAACGCCATCAGTGGTAACTGCAATGTTAGGCTCTGAGAGCCTAGAATCTGTGAACGGGATTTATTTGAACTCGAAGTATCTTTACTGGCAGAAAGAAGAGGAACGACCGACCGTTTCCACTGCACCTGGTAAAACCCTCTCAGGCACTGACGTGACGTGTTTTGTAATAGTATAGTTAAAAAAAGAAACAAAAAATTTTGCTAACTTCATGTAAACTTCGAAGGAGAGGATGCGTCAAGTGCAGCCGCGGCCGATCAATGAAGTGTGCCCACGCGAGTTAACATTCGTTTTACGCGTGCATTTTCTCCTCTTCCCAATCAGGTCCGGACCCTAATAAAATTTAGGGGCGGGCCCAGAGCACGAGCAGTGGCGGGGTGGGCCCGTCCATGGGAGGTGATCATCTGAAGCGCGGATGCATCATCGGAGCCAACATTGGTGCACCAGGGAAACCCATCGGAGCAGCGAATGCGGGGTGCATCGCGCCCGGCGGCAACGCTCCTATCATACCTGCAAAGGACAACGAACGGTGTGAATACAACTGTACTCCGTGTAATCTATCCGCTTCTTGCTTCTTAAGTTCTTTTCATATTGCATATGTCTTAAACAGTCTGTAGA
>SHCU01001968.1:0-11468 GCA_004307685.1 Ceratina australensis | reverse complement strand
AAAATTCAACGTGAATAAGGAACATCGACGTAAGTAAACGATGGATTCTAAGATGATTAGTCGGAACAGATCTAGACCTGCTGCTAACACGGGATGCTTAAAATTTCTCTCCATCTTGTCGGTTATTCCAGTACACGTTGAACTGGGATCACAGTAACCTATGCAGTTTCGTATCCTCGTCACAATACGTAATTACCGCTAAACACGTGTATCGACTTTTCGATAAACAGCCGTAACGTATGCGTAGCTTCGCAACAATTAGCTCGGATTAACAGCACGATGCTATGCGTCCTACATGATCAATCGCACACAAATTACATTTGTAATTGTACGTGAAAAAAGGACCATGACAAACGGAATACAAATGCTCTAAAAATAAATACGTATAAGGCTTGATTGATTAATTTACGGAAAAGTTGCCGTCAATCAAATAATGAGATCAGGAGTAACACGTATTTCGCAGGGATTCGTGAGTTGAATTTTTTGAGTAAAATCGCGTGAAGCGTCACCCTCGAGAGACGATTAAGCAGCGGGCGTCGTGTCGGCCGCGCGGAAAGTAATAATCGCGGCGGAAAGTAGATCGCGGCTTGTGTATCGCAATTAAATCGTTATTAGTATAAACTTCGTAATTGTGATTATCAATTTGCATTGGAGCGCGGGCGGGAAGAGGACAGCGCGGCGCGGCGAGGTGCATCGCGTCGGAATTTCCGTGTACGTCAAATAGTTCCCTGTTATCATGCTAATGGACCATATAATGCAACCAAAATTCGGCTGGCAATAAATTACGCAACTTTAGTTAACTAACCAGACCGTAACCGTGGTCGCAGCAACTATAATGATTAACTAAACGTTCCATGGATAATGACCGCTTTTTCACCGTACAGTTCCCCACAATTCGTATCATCGTTTAAACTTGTTAACGCTTTTCTACAAGTCACCCCAGCCGATTAAATCCGACGATTCCGCGTCGAGAAAGAATACGACGCGTCGGGCCGGGAACGGATTCGATAATTAATGAAACGACGGATAGGTTAGCGAGCGAATAAAAACGTTCCGCCGATGGATTAATCGATGATCGACATTTTTAACGGTACGCCTTGGGATTAAAATTCCGTGTAAAATCGCTTAATTCCATCAGCCGTCGATATCGAATAGCGATAGATTTTTGGAGGCGCATTTTAACGCTTAAATTTGGCTACCAAATTTTTTTCAAAAATGTAATATCTCTCGACGAACGAACGGTTTTCCTTTGAACAAATGACCCGCGAGATATTTTAATTACTGCCGATTTTTATGCAAAATAAAACATTTGAAAAATCGACTTACGCGTGAATTTCTTTTATTCGAGGGCGATACGCATTTCACGTTTCACGTTCTACTGCCTTCAATAAAATCTGCAGTTTTTCAAAGTACTGTTTTTAATCATTGTGCTTGATGAAAAATTGTTTCGTCGCGTTTTTAGAAGACGCAGTAATTTATAGGAGGAAATCAGAATACGTATCATTAACAACGAGCGAGAAGGAGGCGGCGCAAATATTCCGAGCAATAATTAATTACCGATAACTGTATCGCTTTTGTAACACACGTACGCACACCTGTACACAGCCACGCATTATACAATTGCGTGCGATTGGCGCAGGTACCCACCTATAATGTACTAAATGCGACGATGTGGGAATAATTCAATCGAATGGCTCGCGTGAATCGATTTAAAGCTGTAACGTTGGTAAACGAAAATACAACTCCAGACTTATGCAGAAGCCGATTTTATAAACATATCAAGTTAAATTTTTCTGGTTTAGTACCATCCTCTTTTCAATTCGAAACATAAGATATTTTATCATTAAAGAACAATAATGAAAGATAAGAGTAAATATTCTGGTTAAACATTGATTTCAAGTTCTAAGACGTTGAATGTAGAAAAAGAAGGAAGAGATGAAGGGCAGAATGTAAATCCAATGAAATTGTACTCCAGACTTCGGCAAAAATACAACTCCAGACTTACGCAGGAGTCGATTTTATAAACATATTAAGTTAAATCTTTCTTGTTTAGTACCATCCTCTTTTCAATCCGAAACATACGATATTTTATCATTAAAGAACAATAATGAAAGATAAGAGTAAATATTCTGGTTAAACATTGATTTCAAGACGTTGAACGTAAAAAAAAAGAAGAAAGAAATGAAGGATAGAATGTAAATCGAATGAAATTGTACTTCAGACTTCGGCAAAAATACACCTCCAGACTTACGCTGGAGTCGATTTTATAAACATATTAAGTTAAATCTTCCTGATTTAGTACCATCCTCTTTTCAATCCGAAACATACGATATTTTATCATTAAAGAATAGTAATGAAAGATAAGAATAAATATTCTAGTTAAACATTGATTTCAAGTTTTAAGACGTTGAATGTAGAAAAAGAAGAAGAAAGAAATGAAGGACAGAATGTAAATCGAATGAAATTGTATCGAATTCGCATATTTTCCCGAAGCGTATCAACCCCGGAGAGCCAGAAGGGGATGCGGGGTGGTAGTCAGCCCCGCGCGCGACTTACACCGCATCTACTCCTAACCTTTGGCAAGTTCCTCGTCTTGGTAGCCAAGATGGCTTCGTTCGGTTGGAAGGGCTAACGAAGTTAGTAGACATCTCCTTGGCAGCCGGGAAGAAGGGGGCTGTTGTAAGGGATGGAAAGCACGCGGGAAGATGAGACCGCCTCGTCTTCACCGCACCACGTCGACTACAGACGCGGACGGGATACCGTTCTAAGGGACACGGCGGTGCGGCGCGGAGTTACGCAGCCAACCCGCCCCCGGTTTCCCTCTTCCGTCTCCCTCGGCCTGACGATGACGACGTCTTCCCAACTGCCGTTCTTACCTCTTGTCTTCCCGGCTCCCGGTGTCTTCGAGAAAATTAGTCAATTATCGGCTAAGTGCTCGGCCAGACCTACATTCACGATCGGCCGCCACCGAGGGCCGAGGAACCTTACTTGTGTACCGGGCACATATCTGACCTAATTTGATCAGACTCCCCGACCGCGGAATAAGAAAATCATTCCAAACATTTTGACACTGTTCGTTATTCGGAAAAGCTCGAAGAAATGTTTTAACGCAATCAGAAGTGTCGCATAATCGATCTCGGGATTTATGAATGAACAAATAGCACGTCTTTCGGAAAATATGAAAAACAGCGATTAGAGTAATTGGTTAACTGTTCCCAGAACGACCGGTGGATTTCTCTTTAAGCGGCGGCCGGGATTCGCGAGCGAGCAGCGGAGCACCGATGGACTCCGACTCCGACGAGATCGACGTTCTTGGCGACGAGACGCCGTCGCCGACGCGGACCAGCAACGTCCATGTATCGAGACGCAATAGTTCGCCTACTAGTTTTCATCAAATCACCCACCCGGTTAGCCTGTCTCATCAACAGCAACAGAATGTGCAACGTCAACATCGCTGAAATGCGATGTCGCTGCTCGGTTCGCACGAGAAGCTTTCAATTCGATTGGAATATCTGCGTTGCGCTCGAATAAGGGAAAGAAAAGAGTTTGAAAGGTCACGTGTTTGAAAATACTCGTGAAAGAGGAATGATACCGAGAATTTTATTTTGTGCAACTCCCAGGAGGAATATCCAACGCAATCGCGAAGCTCTCTTCGCCTTCTGTTCGCGCATTTTGAATTATTTTCAGATATAAGGGACAGACTAATGATTAAAGTAAACTAATAGAGAGTCAGAATACTAGAGAAAGCCGAATTTGTTTTCTGCAGTGCTACCCTACTGTGTTCTAGAAAAAAAGGAATCAAATAGAAACAAATCCGCGATTTGAGACTGTCAAATGACGATTACCGAGTGAAGGGGATGGTGCGACTAAACAGTGGCGTCTCCAGTGTCAAGAACCATATTTTTTGAATCGTGGAATGATGCTGCGAGCCGCAGACGTGAAATGGTGTAAAATAATGTCGCGAAGAACTCGACGCGTGGACCGAAATGTATAGAAAGTGTAAACGTGTGTAAATGACTCTTCCTAGTCGATCTCTCGCGACACTTTTTATAGCGAAATGCCATAATAAAGCTAGTCCGTTTCGTGTCACTTTTTATAGCGAAGTAGAAAGTTAGCTTGTGGTTCAAGTTGGGATTAAAGTGTCATGATGTAACACGGTGTATCACTTATCCCTCTCCTCATTTAACAATTTCTCTATTCGCGCGGACAATTATTAGTAACGAAAGTTAGTTACGGATTTCTACTATGAAACCTCTACTCCCCTCTCTTATTTTTATCATAAATATTTAATTAATTATTATACAAGTCGTTTCGTTGAATTTTCAAGTTCCAAAGTTCTATCATTTCAGAGGTTTAACAAGCATGAACGATTAAATTCTCACATTAGGCTATTGCGAAACAGATGAATACGTCGATTGACATTTACGGCTCGTCGCGGGTCAGATAGAACCTCGCGCGGCACATTATCATTCCGCTAATTGGCAGCTTGACATTTTACTGGCCGCTCTTCGGGACATTTTCAGGGGCTTAGACCGCTTCACCAGCTAAAGAAACAATTAACGTCAGCTTAATATCCACCGACGCTGGCTATGACCCTTTGTGAATCGCGTTTCAACCCCCAATCGAAGTTTCTTATGGAACTTCCATATAAAATTAGCTGCTTAACCGGTGCTTAATGGAACCCTATTAGCAGAGGTCGACAGAACTTTTTTTAGCGAAATTCACTACAAAATCGTTGTCAGTTAAAAAATATAAAATTCTGCAGTCTAATGAGAAACAATGAGTATCTCGAAATATACATCTGGAAATAAAGATACGACAATACACCGGAAGTAGCCACTATCATTTACCGTTATCAACGATAATAATCTATCCTCTCGCTACCTGTTGCCGAAGGTTAGAAAAGAATATTGCTATCAACGCGGCGATAGAGCCGAAGAGATCGTTCGTCACCGCGACGGAGGGCATCGCGCGGAGTCTGTGGAACACGTCGTGCTTCCAGTTGGGGTGAATCCTAATACCCGGATAATGGGAAATAATTGCGAGGGATCAGAGCCGGCGAGCGGAGCCACTCTCCTTCTCTCTCTGTCTCCCCTCCTGCCAGCCAGGTTCTAGGAGCGCGTACACAGAAGAGGGTGGAGGTGTCGGTGTCCTCATCCCCTTGCGGCGTCAGAGATTCGCGGCGATGGATGAAAAGGACGGTCCAACAGCACACGCACGCACGTATGTACGTGGAGGCACACGTTGACGAAAGTGGGAGAAGAACTGGAGGAACCGACAGAAATCTCTAATGATATTATCGAGGCGAAATGACGGTGCTCGAATACATGGAATGAGGGATCAAGGAAACACTTCATAAATGTAGACGAGAGATTAGAGAAAAATTCTTGCTGTCACGAATCCAGTAATCATTTGCATCAGAGGCTGTCGGTCATAAATATTGCAATTAAAATTGGCCCTTTAAGTGCGGAATTTAATTTTAGAAATCTTATTTTTCTACTAATTTAAATATATAAAATATTTAATACTTTGAATGCTATAAATTAATTCAATAAACTCTACAGCTACAGAATTCATGTGAGCGATGTTGTTATAAAATCAATTGTTTTATACGAGTCTCTTTAAATTTAAACAGATTATCAATATTAATCGAAAGAGATTTAGAATGACGTGTGTACACGTCGAACGCAGTTAACTGGTTAACACTGCATTTCATGTAATAATTATTGCAATAATTCATACAATATTTAACGTAACGACTGGTACACGATTTACCTCACTAACGAAACAAATGGATGAAATCTCAACTACCCCGTTTCGGTCTACGGTCACTCTGGAATATTTGCCTTGTGAAGTGTCGATACCATCAACACCCTTCGCTGCCCTTAACCCATAGGACAAACTTGCGAAACATTTCATAAATGTAGACAAGAGATTAGAGAAAAATTCTTGCTGTCACGAATCCAGTAATCATTTGCATCAGAGGCCGTTAGATATAAATATTGCAATTAAACTGAACGCTGCATTTCATATAATAATTGTTGTAATAATTCATACAATATTTAATATAACGACCGATACGCGATTTACCTTACTGACGAAGCGAATGGATGAAATCTCAACTACCCCGTTTCGGTCTACGGTGACACTGGAATATTTGCCCCGCGAAGTGTCCACACCATCAACACACTTCGCTGCACTTAACCCATAGGACAAACTTCATTCGACGCGTCTTCGTCGAGCGTGCGAGCCATATTGCATTTTCTTTTATCTCGCGAATAAGAGATGAAGCGCTCGCGATATTGCTCCACCTCTATGGCGTACAATCAACACCAAGGAGATATATATCTCGCGTAAACTCGAATCTCTTTATCTCTTGTCAAATCGGATTATTAAATTCCGTTAAGACGGCTGTTATTACGGTACCGTAAATAAAGGGGGAAAATTCGCACCCTTTGCCGGGCAAAAGGGACGCCTGGAATGCGGCGGAAGTAATGAAATAAAGGACAATGAAGTAGCAGTTAGAATAGCCGATGCAGCCTACGATGGATGAGGACGAACAAGGCGGCGAGCACAGAGAGGCTGGAGGACCCCCGTGGCGGGAGGGGGGCGCGAGGCCAAGAGGCGAGGAGGGCGCCGAAGCCGAGGGGTAGCTAAGCGGACTAAATGCAGTGGGCGTGTTCCCATTACTTTCATTATTTTCCGTCATAGGGGTTCGGCACCGATATGCGCAGTACAGGCTACAACACTGTGTATGCATGTACCACGGGTAGGGGTGGTTTCGAATCTACCTGCTCGTATCCCTCTATCTCTCTCCCTTCTTGTCCCTCTCGCTCGATCTCATCCGCATCACAACGCGGGTATCTCTCTCGACTTAACGCGAATAATGATGAGGTCAACCTTAATGTTAATTGTATACACCGCTCGGTACAGGATCATCCACTCCAATGACTTTGTCTAGCGAAGAGCAAATGCGCAAATCGAATTAGTTTGCTCTCTCGTACATCGTTCAAATCGAAAGTAATAATAAGACTTTTAATCAGTTTTTAATGAAATTCTTTTTAATAAGAAATATTACTCTAAGTCTTTCGATTTTTTAACATTTGCATATCTAATTTAAAAGATATCATGTACGTCGTTTTATACCGGAACATGCGTTGACAGATGAAATGTTTTAGAATATGTAAAAATATTTGTTTCGAAGTTAGAATGAAAGCTGAGTACAATATTCGATCGCTGATATTTCAAGATATTCTACACATTATCGTAAGGTAAACGATGTAACGAAGTAAATTCGTTAAACATTAACCTGATTTCGAGCGGTCGAGATGCTTGATGGGAAAATGGCAAAATTTTGTTGGAACTAAATTTTGAAATGTGTTACTCCTCGCGCATCGCGCGAAGGTCGACCAAACCGCTAACATCGGTAACAGCGGTCCATAGTTTCCTCCGACCTTACAATATATGTATTCCTTCCAAAGAAATGGACTAAATGCAAAAGAATGTTGTTACGTTAATATACTGAAATTATTAGGCGTCGACATCTTGTACGATAAAAGGCAATTCTTGAAATTGGAATTGCAATTACCCCTATAATTTAGTTTTCATGTATTTTGTTTTAAAATTGAAAAATTAATAAGTGTCGGGGACAATATGTCACAGGTACATCAAAGGGGAGAATGTTACTATACGTACACAGCCCCCTATAAGAGGTAATTCGAGCAAATCAAATTACTTTAGCAGGCAGATAAGATCTATGAATGTCCCTTCATAAAGAATGGATGCCAGTTTACAATCGATCATATCTTCGAACGGTTAATAAAAGGGATCAAAGATGGTTAGTTTATTAAATCTGACTCGCTCTTCTTGAACTCTATTAGAAATTATGCAATTTTTCATCGACATTGATATGTTACATCTAAGCGAAGAGATAATGATGGTAAATGTAGGATTTAGCAGATTAATCGGAACCGACTAAAACATTAGGGTGAATGCAATCCGAGGAGTTGAAGCGTTCACGGGGCGAAAAGTTTGTAGTACAAGCAGTGGTTTAGTAGTTCTGGTTACCGCGGCGTCACGGGACCGGGGGAGGGTAGGAGCTTGCTACGGGTAGATTTATTCGGAGGGTTCGTTGAGACCCGTGAATTGACACGCGGCGACGTCTTGACAGCTTGTTAGGCTAACGGTTGGCTGCCGTTCATCGAACACGATGCGCTTGAGCCTCTTTACCGCTCTTTACCCTGACATTTCGCTACCGATCAAACGTTATACCATTGTCTTATTGCCCTGCTCTCGCTGCGTTATTCGACTCGGTAGACTATATTCAACCTGCGTTCTCAATTGTCATCTTCACAAACGATTTCTGGTGACTACGAGTTTACAATAAGATGTGCACGCATTTTTCGCATGTTATATCGAAAAGTGAACGAAATGTAACTTCAAATTTGTTGCAAATCCGCGCTGTAGTAATCGCCTAATGCAAGATTATAGGGCTGTTGGGAAATGAAGGAGGAAAGTGAAAACGGCTGCGATATTATTTCTGTTGAAATCTGTAGAACGGGATGAAGGATCAGAATTGGCGAGAGGGTATTCGCGGTGGATGGAACGGTATTACTGTCCACGTGCCGTTTAACTTGATCACCCTGGGCAATCTGGCCTCATTTCAACCTCCAGTTACTACGACACTTCCGCTAACAAATAACATTGTCGACGACCCTGCGGGGGCGTTCTGATTCGATTTGCACACTGTGAAAGCGTCCTACCGAAGAGCTAGCAACCGGCTTCAGGACAGGGCAGGGGCGACGACGACGATTGGAACCGACGGAGAAACATGAACAAAGGGTAACCAAGACGAGTGAAAAAGTATCGGTGGAGGAAAAATTGTATATTATTGATATTCCTTCAAGCACTCTCGAGAAATCAGGAGACACTGATTTCATACAAATAAGACGAAGTCTCTCAATCCTCTTGATAGAACTACACCTCACAGAGAACAACTTGTTTCTAGAATTCTCATACTAATATTACTCTGAAGTGTTTAATGATTCTTAAATATCCAAAATATAATTGCTGCTATAGATTCAATTAACTTGATCATTCCACCCTACGAGATTTCTTAATAAGCGAAACGCATACAAGGTACAAACCTACAGGTGAGCAATTTCTTCAAATTATTCTCTCTCGGTATCTGACGTGTAGAAAAACTTAGAAACTTGGGTAAATGTATTACAGTAGAGTAGAGTAGAACGTGTGAGCATATTTTCAACCCGATTTGCAAACGTTTAATTTGTATCAAATTTTAAAGCGGCATGTAAATTTTCACGATTTTTTCAGATAGCTGTTTCTTGGGATCTAACGTATACACCCTGTACACAGAGAAAGGAAGATCCATCATATAGATCTAACCATACGAGCGATGAGGAGATTCTCCTGAGGGCAGTGGTAAGAAGGAGTAAAGAAAAACTAATTATGAACGTGATACAACCGGCAACGTGCTGGAAAGCGCGGCTACGGTCTAATTAATCCGGTTATTATTTAGTTAGGCCACGGAGATGCGAGAAGTTTACCCGGTCTGTTCGGTGCTAGAGCCACTAAAGATCCGTATCTCCAGGACGTGTTTAAAAATAATTACCGCGGAAGATCCAGCGATAGTCACGGAGTCGCCCTCACCTTTGTGCTTCCTGCCCCCTGGAGTGGGCCCTCGTTTGTTACGGGCATAAAGGCAGACCAGCCAACCCCTTCTTTATATACGAGCTACGTCCTCGCGTCTCTTCCGGCACCGCTCGAGTGGTCCTCACCTTTCAACCACTCTATCACCGCGTTTAAAGAAGTAAAGACCAAAGGTCCTTTACCGTTTTAAAAGAGACAAGACCGGGGGCTCGAGGAGTTTATATAGCCGAGATGACAATGTGACGCGGTGCCACGGCATCGAATCGGATACGCCTTATTAAATCGCCCCCGGGGGTATCGAGTGGGCATTCAATGGATACCGAATCGAGCGAGGATACGATAAGGAACTAAAGACCGAAGGTGTCTTTTACTGATTTAAACCCTTTCGCTGCTAACTAATGGGACAATTTTTATTAAAACGTAATTAAGTAATTAATTCAAGATAGATTATATATCTGATAGTTTTCAGTAACCACAGACACACACTTTAAATATCATATTTTAATCTACACATATTACAAACTGGTCAATATTATTTAACTCATGTAATAAGCTAAGAAGTCTAGCGATTACAAGGTGTGAGTGAATGGAGGGAAGAAAGTGCACGAGCAACGTGGTTTCTCCAATATTTATAGTATTTATATTTGTTTACATATATAATTTTCCATATATTATAATCGTAATCGTAATAGGCAAAAAAAAACAGTAGTATCGTTTAATAACAGAAGATTCGTCTGCGACGACGTGAATAAAACTAAACAAGAAAGGAAAACGAAGAAATTGGAGAGTGTAAGAGAAGAAGGGCAACAGAATAGAGCAAAGACGATGAACGGTGGGTCTTCGACACTCAAAAACAAGATTACTATTAGTTCCTATCATTCTCCTCGCGACTGTAAGGGATTAGTCTGCGATTCTCGTTAGGAAATCGTTAATAATCTCTAGTAGGCGCGCGTATCATTCCTCTCTCTCTCTCTCTCATCCATGGAACGCTACCACTATATTTAATCTATGTATATCCGGTGCGACACCGCGAGAATTTCAAATTATTAAAAATATACATCCTACGGATGTATCGTTATTGCGCATAATATTGTGCAGAATTAGTCGTAAATAGAGTTACTTAATTTTTACCTCACGTTTCCTCGTTTTATATATACTATGTATATCTCATAGGCATTATCTTTTAAATAACGCTAACTAGGCCTTTCTCGTTACACATGGTACCCAGGGAAGCAGCTATCGAAGATCACCTTTAAATATTTTTTATCTCGTTTCTTTTTTACCTCTAAACGGATCTTTTCATCAAATGGGACAAGCTACTTGTGCATGCATTACAGTTTTTATTGCGCTCACGGTTTATATTTACTTCCTCCTTTAGCTCATCGAATGTAAAATCGAAAAGGTATCAAGTGTCGTCGAAAACAGAACCGAGCATTGATCTTCGGACGCGTTTTACATGGTCGCAACTTCAAAAGCTATCATCCTTTTCAATCTGTTGATTAATTGTCCCAATGATCAATGCTCGTTCGTGGAATCACCGTAACTGAACAGAAATTAATTGAAAAGAATACAACGATACTACTGGAACAATTTGCAAGGAGTCTCAGTTGCAAATCGTCACAGTCTTCCTCGAAACGCGCTATTGATAAACAGTTTTAATAGTTGAATACTTCGTGAACGCTTTAACAAGTTTCGTTGCGCGTGATAACGCGTACATCGAATGGGAGAAATGCTAGCGAAAATCTGAGACATGACGAACGATAATCAACCGCTCTGATTATTATCATTTTCATCGCTGC